>WBNM01040407.1:808-11918 GCA_013399055.1 Ramphastos sulfuratus
CTCTATGACTCTATGATTCTATGAAATGATCAGAATGATCTGATTTAGTTTGTTAGCAATGAAGGCTTGACTAAAAAAAAAGTTACTTTTATGTGAGATGTAATTATTTTTAGCTTCCCTGCACTCTGAATTTTTATAGCTTCATTCACTCAGGAGAAGCTCTTAGAGGGAGTGGGAGTAGGAAGGTGGGAAGAGTGTAGTAGTAATTCCATACTCATTCGTGGGCTTCCTTCCCTACTGAGTAAGATATCTACACACTCACTCTGTCAGCTTAACACATTACAGAGTCATGGAGCAGTTTTGTTCATTTCAAAAGGCTCCAGTTGTGAAAAAAAATGGCAAATTGGATGTTAGGAGGAAGTTCTGTACAATGAGGGTGGTTAGACACTGGCACAGGTTGCCCAGGGAGGTTGCGGCTGCCCCCTCCCTGGAGGTGTTCAAGGCCAGGGTGGATGAGGCCTTGAGTGAGCTGTGCTAGTGGGAGGTGTCCCTGCCTATGGCAGGGGTTTGGACCTAGGTGATCCTTGAGGTCCCTTCCAACCTTACCATTCTATGATTCTATGAAATTCAGTGGTTTGTAAGTAAAATAATGATAATTTTAAAAGGTTTTGTTGTGCTAACTTCATCTTTAAGTTGAACAAGGGGAAAATAGGAGTCAACAAGCTAAGTATATGTGAAGTGGCTACTGCTGGCTTCTCCTCACAATATCCCAGAGAGGTTCCAAATGGGAGTTGGAAGATCTGATACTTTTCCTTTTTCAAGAGGGAACTAAAAACTAAGAGGAGAGTCTTCTGTTAAAATTAGAAGCATTTGGTCCCTCAGGTCAGAGAACTAAAGTTTGCCAAGAGAAGAGGAAGTTTGCTAGGGTGGGCTAGCAGGGAGAAAGGAGAGTGGAGAGTAATAGAGGGGAAAGGTTGGAAATCAGAATAATGTTTAAAAAATGTCTATGGATCAGATGAATTAAAGAAAAAAAAAGTGAATCAGGCACTAAGATGTGTGAAGAATAAGTGCAATTCATTTATTTAGTTATTTAGTTATTTATCTATTGCACTTCAGCACATTTTATCAAAGTGTATTTTGTAGTATTTCTCCACTGGGAGGAGAGAGATTGAACATTAACAAATAAATTCATAGAATGGTTTGGGTTGGAAGGGACTTTAAAGCTCATCCAGTTTCAGCCCCCCTGCCATGGGCAGGGATACCTCCCACCAGCCCAGGTTGCTCCAGGTCACATCCAACCTGGCCTGGAACACCTCCAGGGAGGGGACATCCACAACCTCCCTGAGCAACCTCTTCCAGTGGGGCTTACTGTGTTCTCTGAGCACCCTTCCACTTGCTGACCTGACTCCTCCTCCAGTGTGAAGAGCAGAAGCTTTCTGGAGGATAGAAAGTTTGAAGTGGGAGGACATAATGGAGGCATTGAACATTGAGCAGCCTGGTGGAGAGGATTAAAGGAGAAGGCATCAAGGGAAGGACTGGAGATATGCAGGCCCATGCAGTTCATGTAGGTAGGAGATAGGGGCGAGGGCTGGGCACAACTCCATGGAGGATGAGGCAGAGGATGGTCACTGAAAGCCTACCAGAAGCTTTCTAAGACTTTTAATATTGTTTCTGAAGACTCTTGCAGTGTTGGTTGTGGAAGGAGCAGTGCTGGGAGCCTGGGGCACACCATCAGCTGTAATCCTCTTCTACCCACTCCTCTGACCTGATTGGCATGGAAAGGTTTAATTTTCTCCAGCTTTCACTGAGATCAGCCAGAGCCTGACCATCAGCTGGACAGATATCTACCTCTTCCTGGGTTGAAGCCTGATGACTGTTAAGCTGCCCTGAAATGTACTTTTGATCCTGTAAGCTCAATGAAGGCAGGAGACAGAGCTGGATTACAGAAAGGCACTGAGGTGCTGGAGCATGTCCAAGGTAGGGCAAGGACACCTAGGGAACAAGCAAGGACATCTAGGCAACAAGTGCATGAGGAGCAGCTGAGGGAGCTGGGGGGGTTCAGCCTGGAGAAGAGGAGGCTGAGGGAGACCTCATTGCTCTCTACAGCTCCCTGAAAGGAGGTTGCAGTAAGGGGGGGGTTGAGCTCTTCTCCTTAGTCTCAGGTGATAGAAGGAGAGGAAATGGCCTGAAACTGTGCCAGGGGAGGGTTAGGTTGGAGATGAGGAAGAATTTCTTTGCTGCAAGAGTGGTCAGGGATTGGCACAGGGAGGTGTTGGAGTCCCCATCCCTGGAGATGTTAAGAAACCTGTGGTCATGACATTCTGGGATGTGTTTTAATGGCCATGGTGGTGTTGGGTTGATGATTGGACTGGATGATCTTGGAGATCTTTTCCAACTGAAATAATTCTATTATTCTGTGAGAGATATTGCCCCCTGAGTAAGCTTCTTGCTGAAAAAAACCTTTGGCTTCTTTCCCTCTTCCTAACATCATCTCTTTAAACTCCATTTGCCCCTTTGCCCTCTCAGAAGCCTACAGCTGGTGCTGATCCTGCCACCCCTCCTAGAGAGGCTCCTAGATGAGAACTGAAGAAAGCTCAGCATTAGATGATTGAACAGTAGCCTCCCCCCTTTTTTTTCCTTCTTTTTTAATCAGAGGTTTATTTTATTCCAGGCTTCTTGTGCAGTGATGATGGAATACCAAACTAAATGGAGATTTATGAGACCCCTCAGCTGAATGTTAGTGTCCAGCCTCTCAGTGCTCTGGCATTTCCTTCCACATTAGTTGTTGCTGTAATATCTGGAAGAGCTTAGTTGGGCTTTTGTCGTGCCTGGGAAACTCAGTGGCTCTATGAGTGGTTCTTTTTTTTTTGTAATGGTTGAAGATTTGTGTCATCTTGCAGCCATCTGCAAATCAAAAGGTTGTAAAGAAACAGAGGATTGGACTCTGACTCTTTTGTAGGACAGGAAAATTAATCAGGATGTAAACTCCAGGACAAGCTCTTCCCTGGTGGTTGTCCTAAAAAAGGTCTATATAGTTAACTCTCTTTGAATATTGGAAACTCTAAGAATCATAGGATCATAGAATCATAGAATGTCAGGGGCTGGAAGGGACCTCCAAAGCTCATCCAGTCCAACTCCCCTGCCAGAGCAGGAGCATCTAGAGCAGATCACACAGGAACACATCCAGGTGGGTTTTGAATATCTCCAGAGAGGGAGACTCTACAGCCTCCCTGGGCAGCCTGTTCCAGTGCTCTGTCACCCTCACAGGGGAAAAATTCTTCCTTAGAGATTCCACTGAGGAAGGAGGGAATTCATTTTCATCTGGAATAGGTAGAATTGCTGGTATGGGAAAGATAATTTTGGGCTGGATAGATGTTTGGACTGGATGATATCAGAGGTACATTCCAACTGTAATGATTCTATGATTCTACTTAAAAGTCCCACTTCCCACACCAGAGAGCACTCTGACAGCTTAGAATGCCTTCCATCACTGTGCTCCTAGAGCTGCTAAACAGCCCAGGGGTCCCCTAGGCAGACTCCAGGAATCCTTTCCAACCTGCATTCTTATCCTGCGATTTGGATTTGGTTCTGTGGTTTGAGCATGGACAAGTGAGCAGGTAGCTGTCAGTCTGGGGAGGCTGAGAGAATTGGGACTGTTCATCCTTGAGAAGAGAAGGCTCCAGGGAGACCTCAGAGCAGCCTTCCAGCATCTGAAGGGGTTTCAAGAACTTTGGGGAGTGAACTGCAGCTTTTGTGGGTCAAGCAGTGGGTCTGGGTTTCTGTGTGGCCACACATGCCTGAGAAAACAGATGTTCATCTGCTTCCCTGCTAATCCTTTGGCTTTCCTAATGCAGGGAGAGAAGAAGAAAAAAAAAGGCAGCAAAATAATCCACAGCCCTCAAGCATTCTGTAGTGTCTCTGCCAACAATGCAGAGCTTGTTCCTTCATCCTCCCCTACACCCCTTTAGATGATACTCTTGGCTCTGCTTTCCTGGCCTTCAACTGAGGCTGGCCTGTGGTGTCCAGCCCCTGCAAGCTGTCATCTGCACAAGAATGTTTGTTGGGGCTGTGCATGTCCAGATGAAATATGCTCCAGTGTGCTCTGTGGTGCTTGTGTGCCCAGCTGAGAGTGTGCCAGGGCAGAGGGAAGGGAGCAAGCTGGCACTTACCTAATGCTGCCTGAACTTGGAGTGGTAGGAAGTATCTACAGGTGGCTATGGAAATAGCTTTAAACTTGAGTTTGATTTTTCATTCTAGTAGTTGGACTCAGTGATCTTAAAGGTCTTTTCCAAGCTAGGTGATGCTGTGGTTCTGTGATCCTACACAGGATGGCAACCTGCAAATGAGTGATGGCTGCTGAACGCCTCCTGCTTTCCTGTCACTCAACCTGTCCTGTCCTTGCTATCATGCAACCTCCCACTTCCTTACTCACAGAATCATAAAATGGTTTGTGTTGGATGAGACCTTAAAGATCATTCAGTTCCAATCCTTCTGCCGTGGGCAGGGACACCTCCTGCTAGCCCAGGTTGCTCAAGGCCCCATCCAAGCTGACCTTGAACATCTCCAGGGAGAAGACATCCACAGCCTCCCTGTGTCCTTCTTGCACTGAAGTTAACAACAGCTGGAGCACCTGTTTTATGGGGACAGCCTGAGAGAGTTGGGGCTGTTCAGCCTGCAGAAAAGAAGGCTCCAGTGAGACCTTAGAGCAGCCTTCCAGTACCTGAAGGGGGCTATAAGAAAGCTGGGAAGGGACTTTTTACAAGGGCTTGTAGTGATAGGATGAGAGGGAATGGATTGAAGCTGGAAGAGGGGAGATTGAGACTGGTGATTAAGAAGAAATTCTTTGCAGTGAGGGTGGTGAGACACTGGCACAGGTTGCCCAGGGAGGTTGTGGCTGCTCCTTCCCTGGAGGTGTTCAAGACCAGGTTGGATTAGGCCTTGAGCAACTTGGGCTAGTGGGAGGTGTCCCTGTCCATGGCAGGGGAGTTGGAACTGGATAATGTTGAAAGTCACTTCCAACCCAAGCCATTCTGTGGCTCCTGCTGCTGCTGAAGAGTTTTGCCAGGTTTGTCTTTCTCTCTCATTTGGCATCTGTAGACTTTGCAGGAGCTCACCTAAGCAGGATCCTGCACTAGGCAGCTGATGGCTCAGGACCAAGCCTTTCATTAATACTCTAAACACAATCTTGAAGGTCCCTTCCAACCCAAACCATTCTATGACTCTGTGATTCCACGATTCCCAAACGATCTCTGCTGCAGCAGGAAGGAGCCCTTCAGGTTGGGAGACTGTACTTTTGGGAAAGAAATGAGGAAGAGGCAAATGAGAGAGGTGAGCATCAGCTGTGGTGCCGAGGGATGCCCTTGTTAAGGGTCCTGGCTGTTCCCCTTGCTCTAGAGCTGTCTGCAGTAATGATTGCCTCCTCCTGCAAGGCATTTACATAAAGTATTGTTCTGGTGTCACTGCTAGAGATAACAACTACTTGCTAGGTGAGGTGAGACAAAAAAGAAGCAGATAGAGCAGGCTGCAAAGTCGTTCTGAAAGAACTGGGCTGGATGCAGTTTTGGGAAGGGTGTTGTTGTTCCTCCTGTTGGCTGAAAGCACTGAAGAAATGAAGCCTCCCCATGCAGTAAAATGTCTGCTGCATCAGCACAGGGCTCCTGCCTGGCCAGCATCACTGCCAGCGGTGGGGAGGTGGTGCCCAGCGGGAGCAGGGAGGTGATTGTCCTCTTGGACTCTGCTCTGGTGAGGCCACACCTTGAGTGTTGTGTTCAGTTTTGGGCACCTCAGTACAAGAGGGGTGGGGAGGTGCTGGAGTGAGTGCAGAGGAGGGCGAGGAAACTGTGAAGAGCCTGGAGAATGAATCTGATGAAGACCAACTGAGGGAGCTGGGGATGGTTAGTGTGAAACAGAGGATGCTGAGGGGAGACTTCATTGCTGTCTGCAGCTACTTGAAAGGATGTTGTGGAGAGGCTGCTGCTGGGCTCTTCTCACAGATAATTAGTGATAGAACAAGAGGGAATGGCCTCAAGCTGCATCAGGGTAGGTTTAGACTGGGCATCAAGAAACATTTTCCAGGGAAAGGTGGTCAGGCATTGGAATGTGCTGCCCAGGGAGGTGGTGAGGTCACCAACCCTGAGTGTGTTTAAAAGTCATTTGGATGTGGTGCTTGGGCAAGGTTAGAGTGAACCTTGTAGAGCAGAGATATGGGTTGGACTTGGTGACCCTGAGGGGCTTTTCCAGTTTGAGTGTTCCTGTGACTCTGTGTCTAAGGAGAGACATCACTAAACCAACACCAATGTCTCATTTGCACAGGGCAGGGTTGCCCACAGGGGTGGTAGATGTGCCATCCTTAGAAACATTCCAGGTCAGATTGTTTGGGACTCTTGAGCTCTAGGTTACCTCTCTGGGTTCAACAAAAGCTTTCTGAGTCAGTTGGTTTGCTTGCTGGAAGTGCTGACTTGAAGAAATGTCTTCCCTCTGTAATCTTGAGGACAGAGTCCACTGTTTGCCCTAGCAAAATAACAGCAGTTAGATTTTATACATCCATTGGGAATATTTACTTCCACACACACAAAATTGATTAGCGCCTACAAAGATTTTCCACTTCAAGCTCAGTCAGACAGAATATCTGCAGTGTTTAGTCCAAGGATTATTGTATTTTTCCTTATTTTTTTTCCCTTTTGGAAGCCTTTGAAATAATTTTCTCTTAAACTGAAGCCAGTCCTGATTGGTTCTTCTTGCTTGACCTTTTCTGCCTACCTATAGGAATTGCAAACCAGAACAATTCTCTCAGATGGGAGCTTTGTTTCAAAACACCAAAGTGTTTTCAGCTAAAAATCTGTTGGTTTTTTTACATCCTACTATTTAATCTTATGTGGATTTAAGTCAGGATTAGCACTCTAAGGTGGGTCTGGATAAGCTTCATTGTGTTTAGTAGGTAACGTGACAAAGATACAAAAGATGAATAAGCCTCAGAGTAATAAAAGACAGGCATGTGGTGAGGCACTGGAACAGGCTGTCCAGGGAAGCTGTGGATGTCCCCACCCTGGAGCTGTTCAAAGCCAGGTTGGATGAGGCCTTGAGCAACCTAGGAGCTGTTCCTGCCCATGGCAGGGGGCTTGAAACTAGATGATCTTTAAGGTCTCTTCCAACCCAACCCATTCTATGAACCTATGATTGTTCTTTGGATATGCGCCAAAGGAGTAGAACATGTGGAGTAGTACAACTGGTGCTGGACCTCATGGTTCCCCTGTTCCCAGCACTCCCTTTTGAGAGACCTAAACAAAACCCATTAGATTGGAACTAGATGATTTTTAAGGTCCCTTCCAACCCAACCCATTCTATGACCCTATGATTTTTCTTTGAATACGCACCAAAGGAGCAGGACATGAGGACAAGGACAAGGGGCAATGGATGGGAACTGTAGTGCAGGAAGTCTCATCTCAACATGAGGAAGATCTTTACTGTAAGGGTCCCAAGGTGCTGGACCAGGTTGCCCAGAGAAGTTGTGGAGTCTCCTTCTCTGAAGCCTTTCCAGCCCTGTCTGGATGTGTTCCTGTGTGACCTGCACTAGGTTCTCTGGTCCTGCTGTGGTAGAGGGGGTTGGACTTGATGATCTCCAGAGGTCCCTTCTAAACCCTAACACTCTGTGATCCTGTGACATGTGGAGTAGTAGAGCTTGTGTTGCACCTCATGGTTCCTCCGTTCCCTGCACCTCCTTCTGAGGACAAAAGCCATTAGGTTGGGACTGGATGATCTTTAAGGTCCTTTCCAACCCAACCCATTCTATGGCCCTATGATTGTTTTTTGGCTATGCCACAAAGATGATCAGAGGGCTGGAGCAGCTCTGCTATGAGGACAGGCTGAGAGAGTTGGGGCTCTGCAGCCTGGAGAAGAGAAGGCTTCAAGGAGACCTTATAGTAGCCTTCCAGTATCTGAAGGGGGCCTACAGGAAGGCTGTGGAGGGACTATTTATAAGATCTTGCAATGACAGGGCAAGGGCAATGGGTTTAAACTGGCAGAGGGAAGATTTAGCCTAGATATTAGGAGGAAGTTGTTTGCAGTGAGGGTGGTGAGGCACTGGCACAGATTGCCCAGGGAGGTTGTGGCTGCTCCCTCCCTGGAGGTGTTCAAGGCCAGGTTGGATGAGGCCTTGAGTGACCTGTACTAGTGGGAGGTGTCCCTGCCTATGGCAGGAGGTTGGAACTAGGTGATCCTTGAGGTCTCCTTCCAACCTTACCATTCTATGATTCTACGATTCTATGAATCTTTCAGAAGCAGCATTTTGGCAGGTTAGGTTCTTTTCACCCCGCTGGTGCTCTGAGCTCCTGGCTGTGGCTGAGAAGCCGTGCCTGGAATGCACCCAGCACGCCTCAGCTAACTGGAAATGAGGCAAGGAGGGAGGAACTCAGCTCCCTGCTTATCGTAACTCGAGTTTCCAGGGAATAACTTCGACACTGGAGATGGTGCTTTGCTAGTTCTGAAGATCATATGGTATGGCCAAGGCTCAGTTTTTATGTTGCTAGGGCACAGCTAACGTCCAGTTCCTTGCAGTGGTGATTTGCCAGCTGGCTTTGCTGGCATGTTGGGCTGTTGGGCAGGCTGCACCCCGATGAGTGCCACAGGCTGGGATGGGATTTTGCACATGTTCAGGTGTCTTTGTTTGTCTACTGGACATTGTGTCTCCCTTGGGAGCAGGCAGAATGATAAGAGAGAGAGATCCTGAAGCCTGGTATCACCTTTCTGAAACAGCAGTGGTTGGGGTTTTATTGTTTGTTTTAAAGCCTTTCAACCTGGCCTGGTTGATCTTGTAAGCAAACGGGTGAGAAATGCTGACCTGAGCTGTTACCTGCAGAGCTGCCAAGGTTGCTCTGACAGCAGTAACCACAGGCAGAGGAGCTGTGATAAATGCTGGGAAACTTTCACACACACTCAGCCTCTGGAGTTTTATTTGCAGATCACTTTGCTTTGCTTTTATATAGACTTTTTTTTTTTTTTTTTTTTTTTTTCCCCACTAGAGCTGTAGTTTTGGTTGGTTTCCAGCAGTACTGAGGCTTCCAAACATGTGTTGAAACAGAGAGAAACTTGTAATGAGGCTGGAATCAATTAATGAAGAAGCAGCCATGAATTAAGCTCTGGCCAGAAATGTGCTTGGTGGCTTTGAAAGCAACTTAAAATACCTGACACATTGAACTATTCAAGGTGAGGCTGGACAGGGCTCTGGGTAACTTGTTCTAACTGAGGATGGCCCTGCTGACTGTGGGGAGGGGGTTGGACTGGATGACTTTTGGAGGTCCCTTCCGGCCTGGACCATTCTATGATTCTAGGGTCCTATAGTCTTATGGTTCTGTGGTTCTGTGATTCCATGGTTCTATGGTTCTGTGATTCTATGGTTCTATGATTCTATAATCCTATGGTTCTGTGATTTCTGTGTTTCTATAGTTCTGTGATTTCTGTGTTTCTATGGTTCTATGACGCTATAATTCCGTGGTTCTATGGTTCTGTGATTCTGTAGTTCTGTGGTTCTATGATTCTGTGGTTCTGTGATTCTGTGGTTCTGTGGTTCTGTGATTCTATGGTTCTATGGTCCTGTGGTTCTATGATTCTATGCTTCTATGATTCTGTGGTCCTGTGGTTCTATGATTGCTTCTATGATTCTGTGGTCCTGTGGTTCTATGATTCTATGGTTCTGTAATTCTATGATACTGCGGTTCTAGGGTTCTATGATTCTGTGGTTCTATGTTTCTGTGATTCTGTGGTTCTATATTTCTGTGATTCTATGGTTCTGTGATTCTATGGTTCTATTATTCTCTAATTCTATAGTTCTAAGGGTCTATGATTCTCCAATTCTACAGTTCTATGAACTTATTTCAGGTCAGAAAGGTGACTGTGAGCACTCTCCAAAGGGAAAAAAAAATCCAAATCCTTCTCTCTTCTCGTTTTGCTGCTTCCTCTTTGAGAAGCCTTTGAGTAACCCTCTTATCAAGTAGATGGCACATCCTGATATCTCACCTGTTTTATTTAAGTGCCAAAATGCTATGATGGTTGCCTCTGCCTCCTGCAGCTGAACTCTGGCCTTCTTAGGGCACTGTTAGCATTTTAGAGAACAATGCAGCAAAGCTGGAACTGGAAACAAAATGAATATTTAAATTTTTTTTCTTTGCATAATGACAATTTCCTGCAGTTTCAATTTGCTTCCTTACCTCTTCCATCTCAGATTAAAGGGATATTTGCAATGCACAAGGGCCCATTATAACTTGGCACATTGAATTCAGGCACCCCTGTGTGAAAGGCTAAGGTTCAGGTGTTAATTAGGTGAATTACATTTCACCTATGTCGTTATTTTACATAGATTTGGCTATTTTTAAGTAGATTCCATTGTGTTCTACATATTTGGTTACACTTCATATATTTCCTGATGTTCATTTTGTTACACTTCCTAGAATTCATGTTTCATTATATTTCATATATCCAGGTATATTTGATATATAAGCAATTGCATTTCATTATATTTGGTTACATTTCACATATTTAATATATTATGCTGCATATATTTTGCTGTTTTTAATATATTTAATTGCATTTCATATATTCAGTTATATTGAAGGCAATTATATTTAATTATATTTTGATCCATTTCCTATATCAAATATAGTTTATTATGCTGCATTTAGTGTTTTATTTTAAATAGATTTCATTGCATTCCATATATTCAGTTACATTGAATGCAACCATATTTCATTATATTTTGTTCCATTTCACATATCAAATATATTTTGTTATGCTGCATTTATTCTGTTATTTCAAACAGATTTCATTGCATTCCATATATTCAGTTATATTGGATGCAACTATATTGACTCGCTAGAGGGCAGGGATCCATCCAGAGGGACCTGGACAGGCTGCAGACGTGTGCCTGAGCCAACCTCATGACATTCAATAAGGCCAAGTGTAAGGTCCTGCACCAGGGTAGGCACAGTCCCAAGCACAAATCCAGGCTGGGTGGTGAATGGCTGAGAGCAGCCCTGAGGAAAAGGCCCTGGGGGTCTGGGATGGTGAAAAGCTCAACATGAGCTTGCAGTGTGTCCATGCAGTCCAGACAGCAACTGTGTGCTGGGCTGCAGCAAGAGCAGTGTGGGCAGCAGGGCAAGGGAGGGGATTCTGCCCCTTT
>WBNM01040408.1:618-21006 GCA_013399055.1 Ramphastos sulfuratus
TCTGAGGGGTGGGGGGCAAGTGCCTGGGGCCAAGCTCATTTCAATGGTCATCAGCAATAAGCCAAGGAGCAACAGCTACAGACTGCAACAGAGAAGGTTTCAGCTCAACATGAGGAGAAACTTCTTTCCAGTGAGGGTGCCAGAGCCCTGGAGCAGGCTGCCCAGAGAGGCTGTGGAGTCTCCTTCTCTGGGGACTTTCCAAACCCACCTGGATGCATTCCTGTGTGAACTACCCTGGATGATCCTGCTTGGCAGGACTTTGGACTGGATGATCTCTGGAGGTCCCTTCTAACCTCTAAAGTTCTGTGATTCTGTGGTTCTCTCTCAGCCTAAAACCATTCCCCCTTGTCTTGTGGTTAGACACCTTTATGAAAAGTCCCTCTCCATCGTTCCTGATACCACCTTGTCTACTATCTTTTTCTCAAACATGAGCAATCATCAAGTGTAAGTATCCAGACTTTTGTATTGTACTTGGGAAAAGTTAGGTATAATTTCCTACATCTACAACTCCCTCAAGAGGGCTGGCTGAGGGGAGGTGCCCTCTGGTCACTTCTCTCTGGACAGGAGAAAACTGAATGAAGCCCTGTTCAGATTAGTCTTCAGGAAAAAGCACTTCATCAAAAAGGAGATTTGTCGCTGGAGCAGGGTTTCCAGGGCAGTGGTCACAGTACCAAATCTGTCAGAGCTCAAGGAGTGTTTGGATGATGCTCTTAAGCTATGTGGTTTAATTTTAGGCTGTTCTGTGAGGTGTTGGAGTTGATGATCCTTATGGGTCCCTTCCAACTTCAGATATTCTATAATTCTACAATAAATCCATTCTCCCCACTCTCCCCCCCAAAAATGAGGTCCAACATAGTCACTTTGTAGTAACTTCACCTTAGTTTCTCTAATTATCAAACACAAGAAATGTGATGGTCTTAACTAGAATTCAGATGCTCAGTGTCAAGCCTTCAGGCAAAAATCCAACTGCTATGTAGCTAAGAACCCCCAGGCTTGGATACTCTTAAAGTATTGATATTTTTCTCTCAAGACCTGGGTAAGGTTCAGTTCTTGTTCACAGCACAGATACTTCCAAAAACACTGCAAGAGGCTGGAAGCCTTTTGCGGAAAGCTTTTTCCGGCAATCTTGGCTATATCCTTGTTCCTGAGAGCAGCACCAATGGTCTGCCAGTGTTGCTGAATTGAGAGAAGGTACTGCATCCTCTCTTTTTTTCCTGTTGTTAATACAAAGATTCAGAGAGCTGGGTCTCTTATACCCAACAGATGTAATACATACCATTTTTTTCAGCAAAGGCAATGGCATCTTCTTTAGTAGAGAAAGTAAGAACCATGTTGGATAAAGGATCGGCTCTGTAAGAAATTCGGTGACAAATGTTAGGTGTATTTGAAACAGAAAATAATTTTATCTGTGTCTCAGCTACTGGTGAAGTATTACACAACCTTTTGTCATATACCACCTAAAAGCCATTCCAAATCCCTTTATTTTTAATTAACTCCAGAGTATTGTTTCACTCTTTTGGTCTGTTAAACTCCCCTCTCAAGTCACTGTACAAAACGATGTTAAAGTTTCCTATTAGGCAAACATATCTAACCACCTGCTGAAGTTTAAGGAAGTGTTCTGCAACAGCATTTTCAATTTTTAAAGCTGTGTAACGCTTCTCTTTTTGGAAGAACAGGAGGCTTAAGGCAATTTTGAACATTTCATGGAGACCAGAAGTATGTAGAGCAGCTAGGGAAAGAATAATGTCATAACAGAAGGGCAGAATACCAGAGTGAGCTGAGTGAGAATTACTCAGAGACCAAAAAGTACATTAAAAAACCTCAAGAGTTCATCTTTGGCTGAGGTCATAGTACCTCCACAAACTATTCCAGTGCTGCAAGCAGACTGCAGGTCACCACTGAAAACAAAGCTCAGAAATGCAAACTGCTAGCTAACTAAATAGAGTGGTTAGCTTCAGATAATCAGCTACTCCTCAACAGCGTTTCTGAAAAGAATCCAACAGCAAACAGCTCTTTGAAATAAATTTACCTCTCAGTTAAAGAAACATACTGCCTTATTTGTTGCTCTTAAAAGCTCGATTCAAGAACAATGACAAAGAATTAATTAAAAAAAAAAAAAAAAAGTTCTACAAAACAGTCTACAGAACTTTTAGAGAAATTAAATTCCAGTTGTAGCAGCATGGTGATTAGGTAATGCTTCCCTGAGCTGCACATAAGCCTGGGAGACAACCAGGAAGACAAGACCAAATTGTAAGAAACTATTGAAGATGCTGCCTCTCAACTGTTCTCTCTTTGAAGCTAGAAGGGTAAATGAAGAGAAAAAGCAACCAAAGATACATTGAACTCTCTACAATAAAGGACAAAGCCTGTGACTGGCAGAGAGGGAGGGGAAGAGGGGGAATCTAGCTTCCAGCAAAGACAACAGTGTAATTTTATCTGATGTACACATGGAAAAAAGGGAGTCCACTATATATCCAATATATTACCCAATAAAGAAACCCAAACAAACCCAGGATAAGGGAAGAAATTACACTTTCACAAGCCACTGAGCTTGGCTCTCTTTATTAAAGACATTTAAAGATTTATCTTACAAAAGCAGTAAGTAGAACTCGAACTAAAACCCAGTCCCTGAGGTGACCAGCGGAGAATCAAGTGACCTACATACACCGCAACACTGTCACAGCTTTGGCTGGGTGAGATTCTCCTCCGCAATGTCGGAGAAAAACCTTCTCAGCACTACTAAAGGGGAATAAAGAAGTTTAAGCCTGAAGCGTGGTGAGGGACCAGTGACTGTTACATACTGCAAGCCTGGGGAAATCCTTCCAGGACAAAGGCAGTTTGGCAATGAGGACTGTGCAGAAGCAATCTGTTGTTTTCATATGGCATCGTGTAATCTAAACACACGGTTTTTTTTGGTTTAGTTTCCCCCCCCACAAATGAGCTATCTGTGTGCTTAACTTTATGACAATCTGTGAGCAAAGTGGGGGTTAGGATGGCCAGGATGATGTCCTGGTGGTGTCAGCAACAGCAGTGCTGCAGGATTTCCTATTCCTGCCCTAAACTGTTTTATCAGCCACTACAAACCGAGATCCACCTTTTGTCCCCTTGCAAGATCCTGTACAATTGGCACTATGCACTTCCCATGTTGTGTTTACAGATTTATATTAAAAGGTGTGATACAAACTACTCATAGGCATTCCTGTACTGAAGCCTCCCAATTAATAAAAAATGCCACAGGTCCATTTTATCCAGGTCTATAACTGGGTAATTTTCACTGGCAAAACCTATATCCAAGAAACAAGCAGCGTGACAAAAACAATCAAAGGAGACTTCACAGTGACAGAAATATAGCAAAGGCATACAGGTAAATATAAAATTCAGAGGAAAATGGCTCCAATCCCCAGACCCTAAAGGGCTCTAATCCACTAATCCCACAATATTACTCCAAAGTAAATGGGATCACTTTTAAGAACTGCTCTTTGCAGAAATTAAACCTTAAGGTAGCTCTGGATGTTGAGTAAATCGCCAGGACGTCCACTACCATCTTCCTGGGAACTCGTTAAAAAATGAACAGTTACAAAACCAATTTACAAACCCTTAACATAGTGGTGTCAATTCTCAGCACAGCACTTGATTTTTGGCCTATCTGGAGCTTGCTTACACAAGAAATATTCCTTTCCCTATCCCAAAATAAAAACAGATGTGGAGGAGGACTCACTGAAAGCATTAAATCCCCACAAGAAACTCAATCATGGACAATTTAACATAGAGATAAACCCTTAACACTATGTCTCATTTTTCTAGGTGGCTTATTTATCATCAATGGTTATAGTTGTTTGAAAGCCTACAATCCACTGTTTTGGCTGACATCATGGAAGATCACACCCAGAAAGTAATTTGTCTGGGAAGGTTAAAGTCAGTTAAAAAGCAAAAGAAGATTAAAAGAAAAGTTAAATTCAGCCTAAACTAAAGGCAAGTTTACTGGCACCTGCTAAGTGTTCCAGTCTGTGCAGTGACATAAATACACCACACTTTACTGGCTAGACACTTGTAGGGTACATAAGACATGAGGGAAAAGTGTATTGCTGGTCAGCTGTCTATCACTTAGTGAAATTTAGTGCAACAGCCTTGCTAGATGTAGTACCTACTTGCAGTAGTGGAGTCATCCAACACAACATATGTACTAAATTGTTCAAATCTTACCCTCTGACACAGCAACTTAAATATGCTTACAATGAAATGGTGAACAACCTTAAACATGCTTAAAATGAGGTCACTGTTACATGCAGGCTTAAGGCTTTAAAACAAGTACTTTAAAAGACTATTTTAATAGGGTTAACAGTTTAATTAAAATTCCACGTTTTTTCCTCATCTAATGACAGCTGAAGTTGGTTTCCCTAAGGGTTTGCAATACCAATATAGCCAAGATATTACAGACTGTGAGCCTCCCCAAGTTGTTATGACAAACACAGGAAGATCAGATTCAGAGGTATTTTGAACAAATACTGCTGGATATGTTTGCATGATAAACAGGCAAACACACACATCTAAATAATTCTGTTACCAGACTTAGAATCTTAACAAATCTCTAAAGAATGCATGCTCAAATTGTTTCATATTTAAGGTTTTGGTTTTTCCCTCATAGAACTTGGTGTTGGTTGCTCCTAAGTGCTAATATGACTGCAGCCAGACATTTTCAAAAGACACTGCACTCTTTTTGAAGGTTGAAGAAGTAATGTCTAGAGTTTTAGCTTTGTTTATGTAGAACAATAAACTTTTCTGAATAAACCTCAAATGAGTGCTTCAAGTCAAAAGAAAAACACTGTCAAGAGAAAGACTATGCTGGCACAGTCCTAACAGTTTACAGGAATTCTAACCACACTGTAAAAATGTAGGTAGCACATCCATACAGAGGAAAAATAATTAAAAAATAGCTGCATCCAAGCCATATTTAGATCTCCAAATTACAGCATATTTCGCTAAGATTAGTACTTCTCTGGATTTTGGCATATTTAAGAGTTTTTCCTACTAATATTAGGAACTTTGAAACACACAGCATAATATTTGAATAGGTTTGTGTTTGGTTTCTTTTACGTTAGTTGTGGCTCCATTTCAGGTCTTCAGGATACTTAAAAATACTGTAAAAAAACCCCAAACTGAACATCCAGAAGCTAAGTACTGTTATTTGATGTTTAACCAAATTTAACAGATGCAACTGAGAGCTGAGAAGGAAACTAATAACCTCCCTTCCCTGATGCTGCTGTGCAGGAACAAGTGCAACTGTTGAAATTTCTGGTGGCTAACACTTTTTCCAAGCTCTTTGAGATGATTGTGTGTGAGGTAATACTTCCTTTTAAACATAAAAGGATCATTAACCATATGACTAACAAACCAAACCCTCACTTACGGTAAGTACTGTCAAAAAGCAGGTAAGATTTACAGGTAGGAATGGCATTTCAAACCTGCAATTTATATGACTAGTAAGAGTCAAATATAGAAGAAAAAAGTCTTTCCAAATTCGGTAACTACTCACGTAGATGCCCAACCCATTAAAGGGTTCTCCCAGCGCTCCCTGTTGTCAAATTCCATCTTCCACTTCTTTGTGTTGTTAACTCCTGCTTGCATTGCATTACGTGCTGGAACAAAAATGTGAACTTTTCTGGTTTTGATGTGCTCTTCTGGAACACCAGTTAAAGCAGTGATATCCTGCGAAAAACACAACGGAACCTGTTACAAAAGGGTTCACGTACAGGGCTTGTAAAACAATGTTGCTTATGCCTTTAACATGATTTTGTGCTTTATTTTCAGAAGTAAAAAAAAAATATAAATGTATAGAAGTTGTATAGAGGTGAAGGTGATACACGTTGGGGCTGCTACCATCCTGCTTCTCCTGGATGAATGAGACTTTGCACGGATCAGTTGCCAGAAGCTGTTCGTCTCCCAGGTGCACAAACGGCTAGTGCTAGAGCAGACACAAGGCAGTCCCTCTGCACACAGCTGCAGAGTCATGACTGCTCAACTTGCATCAACTAAACCAAATGCAGAAATGTATACACTGTTCTTACTCCATTAAAGGAAATACTACAGCACAGACACTTGACAAACCCCAAAATTTTACATCACTGTATAAAATACTCTTACTCCATTAAAGAAAATACTAAAGCACAGACATTGGCAAATCCCAAAATTTTACATCACTGTTAGACACCTAAACTTCACATGAACAGTACTATTCCTCAAAATCCTAGATAGCCCACTATGTTCTGCAGTAAAAGTACCTTCACTTGGGCTATGTCTATATAATTAAGAAGCAGCAACATCCACACTGACTCAAGATGCTATGCTGAGCACCAAGGATGAAGCACAATAACCTACTGATGGAGACTGCAGAGCAAGTACTAAAATGCAGCTCTCTTTTTTTCTCCAACCACTAGTTATTACATATAATTGACCCCCTCACTGTGTTTCAAGCTATGACTATCAGCTCTTTAGGGTCAATTCTTCTGTGGTGTTCAAGATCAAGAGAGGAATATTTGATAGCGGTAACGTTCTTCAGTGTTTTTGTGAAGGACAAAAGCATTCATAAGAGTTCAATCCCCAAAGAAAAACCAAGGCTTGTAACATTGTATATAGTCAGTAGGAAGATGCTCTCCTAAAGCTTGGCTTGTGAGCCCTCAACAAATAAACCTAACAAAGATCAAAACTGAGGGATCACAAAAGCGACCTAAAAATATTAGCTAACTTTAACAAAGAATAAAGGTAGTGGAAAAACCTCACAAGATTTCTGAGAAAAATTACCCTCAGCAGCATCTGATACAATCAAAGTGAATTTTCTTGCTAAAAACTAAACAGTAATTACGTAAAATTAACCTGTCAGTTCACCCTAGTAAGGAGTGAAATCAAACATCAAATCCATCTCTAAGGACGCTAAACTATTCCTTTTGCCTACATAAAAGGCCAGTGGGAGCTCCTTGGTCTCCCCCCCTTGCCCTCCTCTCCCCTCCTCTTTCCAGGAACAAACACTAAACTGGTAAGAGCCAAAAACAATGCAGCACAACTTTGGACACACTGAACTCACCCACCAGTGCTGTCACGACTTGAATAAAAAGGCAGACGAGTTTAAATAAACCACTGTGGCTTTACTGTCTCTAACTACTCACTTCAGGGCATTTTGTTTTGTGGCAAACCTAAAAAGCTCCTGGCGCTGTCACTACATCACCCTTTGAAATGAGTCAAGTTCCATTTCCATTTTACTTCAGTAAATAAATTTCGCTCAGTTGGTCAAAACTAAACAAAGGAGGAACAAGTTTAAAATACCTGCTCTGTATGTGCCATCAGAAGAGCAGGGGAAGCAAACAAGCATGCACACTAATTTTCCCACTTCTGACATTTCTACCAAGACTACCCCAAGAAGCTGCCAAAATATCAACAATTCCATTATAAATGCTTCCATTAGGACCAAGTAATGTTTATTTTCAATCTGAGCCTAGCAGTGATATGAAACTCCGCCAGTCACTGCGATGTCGCAACATGTATGTAGAGCACCTCCTGACAGGCTGGCATGTCTGTCTGTTGAATCTTAAACCACAGTTTTACAGGGAAACATCTCCAGGTTCTCTTATTTGAATTGGCGAAGTGCTTTAACAAAAATGGGGATTTTACCTGAAGCAAATTTTGGTGGGTCTTCAATATTTCAGCTCGCCTGTTCAGAGGAACAGGCTACTGTGTTAGCCTTTGTTTCTGTATCACCAAACGTGGCTACCAAGAAAATCTAAGAATATTCACCAAAAAGTTCCTTTTTCCCCTCTGAGTTAATCTGGTACCTGCAAAAATTCTGGGTTTGTTATCACCAGATACTCCAAAATACATAAGCGTCAAAATAGCTCAAAAATACAATCTATTTATTTATTTATTTATTACTAGTATCACTCTCAGCAATTTCTATGTCCCACAGAAATGTAGATGCTTCAGATGTTTTTGAACTGTTCTAGAATTATCTGGAATTACTAAAATAAAATGTTGCTAATACAATTTCCTCTTTTGCAGCCTCCACACCAGAGAACTATAGGAATACTACATATTAGTGCAGACAAAAATAAAATTTAAAAAAAAAAAAAAAAAAAAGGTAGTAAAGCCTAGCAAATGCTATATTTATGAGGTAACTCTGGTGAAGAAATGCCTAAACTTGTTCATCTGGATGAAAACAAAACCAAGCCCTAACTCTAAGTCACTTCAAGACATGTTGGTTTGTTTTTTTTTTTTTTGGGCACTCAGTTGGCTCCAAATGAAAGTTATTTTACTATTAATATAGGATCCATCCCATAAAAATCTTCTCAATGTGAAAACTAAAACCTGCCTGCTTTCTGAAAGGAAAATACTTACATTGTGTTGCTAGTTCTTCACACTTTGACTCATTATAGCTACAGTTTCTGTGTCTTCTGGGAGCTTAGCAATTGTTTATTGCTATCTTCCCCACTTTAAAGCTGGTAATTGAACAGACAGTTGTTAGGACAATGAGTTTCTGGTTTCTGAAGCCCAAGTTGTCCTGACATAAAATCAGTGTTTTTGCTTGCTGTAGTCATGCAAGGTACTGTAGCATAGCTGAGCTGTTGCCAAAGATATGGAATAAAAAGCCTTGGCATCTATCACATACTTGACACCTAAAGAGCACAGAAGCTCTAAAATTCCTATTCCCTGTAGGCGCACTCTTAGTCTAGACAAACTGATTTCTCACACTTTTAAAATGCATTACAACACTCTATTGTGATCATTTCATCCACACAGCTCCAGCTAGTGACAGAAGAACCTGTCCTTTAAGCGACATTTCAATGGGCTAAAGCTCCCGCTCCAAGATGCCATTAAAACAATATAATACTTGAAAAGAACTATGCTGCACTGGGTTGAACTCTTTACTGTGTCTTCAGCGCTTTGTTCTGAGTTCAAGTTCTCATTGAAACTACCTGTGAACCAACTTTCCAAAACAAAGATGTTTTTGACAGCTGGTTTCACATGACTTATCTTTTTTCTTTTTTTTTTTTTTTAAAATTGTGTTTCTTACTGAATTTTGCTATATGAGCCTATTAAAATATTAGTGAGGTGCTTGGCATTCAAAATCCTCAATAATAACACTTGAGATCTGAACTGTGTAGGATTGCTTTACTAAAAATGAACAACTTTGCATGGCATTTTTAACATGGTGCCACCTAAAAGATGCATTCTGACATTCTGGTTTTCTTAGTACATATAGAGGATATATTTTTTTTAATAGCAATATTTAAAAAAAAAAAATTCACTTCAAGGCATTTTATCTCTCCTTCTAACAAGGTGAGAAAGGAAAACCCACTTCTTTTTTTTTTTTTTTTAAACTGCAGAAATCAAATTGCTTACAAATGAAGAGGAGGTTTTGTCTTTATTACAAGCTACACTGCTTATGAGCATTTGTCATGGTGGAAAGCCTAGTGGAGCTGTTCTGGAAGGAGCAGTAAGAAATGATAAACGTGCTGTATAGCAGGGAGAAAAACTGGTTCATAGAGGCAGTGTCAATGAATGTGTTTAGCATGAAGATGACATTTAAAGGAAATGAGAGTTCCCTTCCTTTAAAGTACTCCACTCACTGCAGAAATTCCAAAGTGGATGCGAAACTGGATTCTGAAATTCGAGGGAAACAGACAAAATGATTCAAAGTGCCTCTGAACAGAAATGCTGATGGGTCAGGTGCGCATAAAGGTGTCACATTTCTCCTATGACACTTCTTTCCATCCAGAGACAAAAACTGTACATAACCACTACCAACTATCTACTGTTTAGCACACCCCCATCCCTCCTTTTTTTTTTTTTTTTCCCCAATAAAGGAAACAGGGAACAAGCAATGGGAAGTTGGTGTCAAAACACAGAAAAACCTCCCAGCAAGCTTCCAGCAACCACCCAGGATTTAGAGTCTTGCTAGCCGCTCTCTTTTCAATACCAGAATTTCACACATTTCAATGACCATTATGACTTCAAAGAATCAAATTTTCATCATTGTCCGTCATCTGCCGGTTGATTTGTATAAAGGAGTTCTTCTGCATGCACTCCAGACAAAGGACTCCTTACTTTCGTGGCTATATATCAAGTTTAAAAGTTCTGTTTGTGACAGTTGTGTCTGTGGTAAATTAGGGTAACACTGAAGGAGTGCAGCTGCTCCGCAGGAGCCTCCTTTTTGGCATCATTTCACTTAAATAAAAACTGAATAATTAGCTTCTGCCTTTATTAAACTGCAAAAATGCCACTGGCCTTAGTAATTACTTCCGGTTGCCCCACCTACTTAACCTCAATAGTTTACACTTCTTAGAAAAGAGGGAAAGTAAAGTTTTCTGTACTTTATAGCAGTTTACAGCAGCTTGCTGTCTGCCCCACCCCCAACATGTTTTTACTAGACAAAGTGCATAAAGTTTTGCTATAAATTTATGTTGCAATACACTTCTTTTAAGAGCTGTTATATCAAAGCACAAAACATCTTGCATAATATCCACAAAAGAGCTGCTGTGAAAGGAGCTTTTTATTTAGTGTGCTCAGCTGCTAAGGCAGTCAGGAGGAGAACATTTACGTTTCCACGCTGCAATACAGTGTTTTTGAAACAGATGCAAGAGAACAGAATCTCCTATGCAAATTGTCAGTGGAAAAATGGAGCAGAATGAACCCAACGTGGTCAGACTATTCATCTAAGAGCTGCAGACATCACAAGCGGGAAAAAGCATATTTGCCCTTAGGAAACTCTGTATCACGCAGAACAGTTTTCTTTCAGGCTTCACAATCATTCTGCATTATCAAAGTAATCTTTGAACAACATGGTGTTACTCAGAGTGTGTTCTCCCATCTAACCACCCTGCAGAAGGCTTCACAAGGAAATTGAGAAAAAAACAGTGAAAGAACCCTAGTTTTCAAAGAAGAAAAGCAACGTTGTAAAGAGGAAACAGGATACAATAATTAATAATGACTGCACAAAAGCTTCTAATTAAAGAAAACCTCTTTCCATAGGCAGTCTAGGCATGGGCAATACTTCTTAGACTACTGTCATTATGCTAAGGAGGCGTCGGCATCCAAAGCATTTGCAAGTGTGTTAGCTTCAGCGAACTATTCATCAGTTTGCGTTTCACAGTTGAGGAGATAATGCTCTGACAATGATGATGGCCAAGCGTTCTCCTTGAGAACTTCCCTGCCATCTCACTGCACAAAGGCTCACTCCACTTTCCCAGCATTCTGCACCTCCGGTGCTACTCCATCCCGTTTGCACAAGATAGTACAAGCACGTCAT
Organism: Ramphastos sulfuratus; assembly: GCA_013399055.1. Taxonomy (NCBI): domain Eukaryota; kingdom Metazoa; phylum Chordata; class Aves; order Piciformes; family Ramphastidae; genus Ramphastos; species Ramphastos sulfuratus. Next base: position 11,912 of record WBNM01040408.1, read on the forward strand.
AACACAAGCACACACCACTTGGATTTGTGCAGGGAGAACATGATGAAAGAGGCAACAGGAGTAACTGATCAGATGTTTAAAAATCCCAGGTGCTCTCTACAAATCTGAGCACGATTTCACACTACCAAGTAGAAAACTTCCTCCTCTCCAATCCTTCTTCCACATCTTAAAACATGCTACTTATACTCTGCATTAGATCACCACATTCTGTATCCACATTTGCCTCCTGCAAAAAATCAGGGAAAAGATTGTATCTATAAAAGTGATTAATGGTAAAAGGCATTGCATGAGCTATTCACTTGTCCTTTTGTTAATTTGAAGCCTTGAAGCCTCACAATAAACTCCCATTTCTCTTGACACAAAAATTACCTAGCATTCAGCCTGCACTTTGGATGGACAGGTAAGCAACACTCTAGAAACTTGTAACAGTCAAGACACAAGTCCCACGTTCAACACAAAACAGGTATTTCATGCTTAGTATAGTTTTTCTGCCAAGAATCACAGAGCAAGAAAAAAATGATTAATAATTAATAATGTATTTTCTTTTTCCTGTAGCAGAATGTCTTAGTTTTGTAAAAGTCTGAGTAAATATCATGAAATTAAAGAGTAGAAAAACATCTGAGTTTACACCTCACAGCTGCTCCGTATCAGCTAGATGAAGAAAATTATTATAAAATGGTGGAAAGGGTGAGGAACTGGGGAGAAGAATATAGCTCACAAGAACAGACCTATGTTGGTACTAGCAGTCATCACAGACTTCAGTGTGGTCATGACATTCTTCAAATGAGGAAATGATAAACACCAGGCTTATCTCTAACAGGGTGGAAAAAAGTCTGAATGACTTAAAGATCTTGTAAACTCATTTTTGTTGCAACACCAGCAAGATTTAGGGAGAATACTCTTTCTAGAACTCATTCAATGCATTGGTGGCTGGGTTTTTTTATCACCTGGAAGGCACTTAAAAATACATTTTGCACAGTGCAGAGTTTTCAGACAGTGTATGAGAACCTTGCAATCCTCAGATTAAAGAATGTAAAAAAAAAAATCTGCTAAAACACAACTATGGCAAAGTTTTTAGACTGTAGACCTTCAGATAAATGAAGAAGCAGTCAGTGTATCTGTACTTAGAGGCACAGATACTACATCTCAGTCGGAAAACAGACAGAAAAAAACCAAACAGGCAGGAAGGAGCTTTAAAGAAAACACAACAGAAGTAGTAGTAGCTAGAGCCTGCCTACAACAGACAGCTTTGTACTGATTCGTTCACTTTGTATATATTATTACATAAATAACATACTGGAGTTCACCTGTAGTTCGGTGGTGTTTTATTCTTTCCAATAAAATCTACTAAATTTGCAGTTGTGGCTATTTGTGCTGTATTCCTAGCATCAAACAAAGCAGGCTGGCTTGAAAGCTAAACACAGCATTTCAAGAATGCCTTGGTGAATTATTCACTAAAGACAACACTTCAATTTGCAGTCTATAAAATTAGTTTTGATCATGGACACCCCAAATTTTCAACCAGTAGCTCACAAGAGGGTCTCTCATCTCTTAAACGAGAGCCTAAAGTATAGGCTACTCTTGCCTATCTGGAATAATTTCTGTATTTCTTGTGTGTTGCCAATGCCATTTTAGTAATGTTCTCCATTTCGGCATTTATTAAAAGTTAGCTGTATTTACAAAATAAAGTATAATTATTTGACTCAAGTGAATTCTGTAAAAGTTTTCAGGAATACTGTCAAAACTAATAAATTGAACAGTTGTGATCCATTTTACACCTATGTGGAAACCTTACAAGGCTTCCTTTAAAACACCCTTTAGGAAATTTTCCAAGTAAGGGCCAGGCAGAGTTCCCAAATGTTTCAGCATTTTCAGCCTTTCGAGGGGAAAGGATCTGATCTGTCTTAAATGTGTGGCTGAGATGTCCTTTCCATTCTGTGGAAGGCTTTTTTACCAGTTTAATCTACACAAGACCCAAGAGAACATAACTTTCAGAGTCTAGCAGCAAACTGGGACACTACTGGCACATAAGTAGGGCAATTGTTGCTGTAAAGCAGAAGACCTTGGCCAACTCAAACTCTAATATGGACAGCGAATATGCTCAAGTTTGAGCTGCTACGTTCACTTTGGATGTAAAGTCTCAAGACCTAGTGCCTCTAGTAAAACCTCCCTACCATGAAGCTGTAAGAAAGATTACCGCTACAGGACACAGGACACCCGTTGTGGATGCGCTTTCAACTAGCTAACAATCTCCTTAGGCTGGCAGACAGATCAAAGAATGATGAAGTATTTTAAAGAACATTTTCATGCATGCCGGTGCTCTTTTTCTTTCACCTCCCAACTACCTATTCATTTCTTATCTAATGGTAACAGTGGAACACCACTGAACTGTAAGGTATGGGTGAAAAAAGAAAAGCAAACAGTACCTTAGTTTAAGTAGTCGACAATACTGCCACTGCAGTGTATGATTTATCATAGAATCATAGAATGGTAAGGTTGGAAGGGACCTCAAGGATCATCCAGTTCCAACCCCCTGCCATAGGCAGGGACACCTCCCACTAGTACAGGTTACTCAAGGCCTCATCCAATGCCTCCCTGGCAATTTGCTGCTAAGAGTAGTACTGAGGAATCCTGAGTTGATGTAGACCAATGCCTACCTTCATCACTGCACGTTCTCTACTCTTTGCATCTCATTTACAAAGAAACCCCTTTCTGTAAGAGATCTTTGCCACACAGTAACAAGTAGTATGAGACACCTGGATGAAAACCAGAAGTAAATCCTCAATGAAGAAATGGTGTTTTAAAATAAAACCCCTGTTGGTAAATGCTTTTTTAGAAGAAAAGCAGTATTTAAGAAATTGTAAGGAAATTGTTAAAAGCTGTCCCTTACCCTACTGCAAGACTTAAATCTTACATGTGATATCCATGGGCTGTAAAGTATGCACTAAACAGTCTACAGAGTTTACATAAACAGTAGATAGTGAAGCAAGAGAAGACAGGACACCCTTACCCTTGTTACAGGGATGCACGATAGAGAACTGTTATGCAGTGTTAGCATACTGAAGGTCTATCCATCAGTGACGTTATGGCTATTCACAGCTTAAATGATCACTGTACTTCGTTAATTAGTGCATGCAGCTTTTAAGTATGTTTTAGATGGTTCTTTTCTAACAATTAGACAGTCATTACTCCCTGGTGGGGATGGGAAGGGGTGATGTGGCTTCAATTCTTTCAACATCACCAGTAAAATAAGCAGCTTAGTACCACTACACAAGCCCAGTTTATTTAAGTTTATCTATATAGTTAGTTCAAATGGAAGCTTTTTGTAATGTCCCCCTGAAAAGTTTAAGCATAACTAGAAAAGGTCTAGATTATTAGAATCATAGAATGGTNCACCAATTGTCTGTCCTTGTAATTTATGCTTTGGCATTTATATGTTTGGCCTTTAAGGTTATTTATAGGAAAGAAATGATGGTCTTATGCCTCCTGGTACATTGGAAAGAAATCTATCACCAACTAAACTGAGTAATAAACTGCATCTTTCAGTTTTCTACTGCTGTTGAGAAAAAAAAATTCGGAGGCCAGTACAATGTACAGTTGTGTTTACTAAAACAGTGATTAAAAAAAGTAAGAATTTGTATTGTAAACAGACAATACAGAAGAAGACAGTCAATTTCCAACTTAATAAGAGAACCAGAATTAGTTGACTCAAGAATGCTTTCAAATGGAGTGGATGAAAATATGGCCCTAAGAAAACACATCTAAGGAAAACTACAAACCAGAAGAATAAAAAGTTAAAAACTAGTGGAAAGTACAATTTCAATCTTAAAAAAAGTTTCTGTGTGGGTAATGTGCTACTGCGTGAAAATTCAAAATAGAAGAAATAGAAAAATTCAAATAATAGAAAATTCAAGAACAGAAAAATTCAAAATAGAAGATTTATGGCCTATAGAGAAAAGTATTTTTATACAGGAATTTATGTGCACATCTATAAAATGAATCTGTAAGAAAAAATGATCCATTTCTTCAGGTGTTTGTAAGCTGAATTACTCATGAAAATCTTAGTTTGGTGGTGGTGGTTTTTTGTTTTTTTATTTATTTAAAATTTGCAGTAAAATTAAAAGACCTTTTAAAAATTATTGCATTTGGTATGCCTTATCAGCATTCTATAGAAATTCCTATAGCTCAGCTTCTTGCTACCTCACTTTTCAGGCTAACAGGTAATAGGATGAAAGCTTTTTTACCCATTAAACAGAGACGCTGAATGCAAGCCAGTGGGCTTTATGAAGTGAATAGGGCTGAGTAACCCAAAAGGTAAGTATGAGACTGAGCAATTTCTCCACGTGGTATGCTTGATAACACAAGAAGTCAGATATTAGAACTCTGTATGTGAACACTGGATGCCCTTACCATGGTCCATGTCTCTACTTAATACAGGCTAATGTTCCTGATTTGAGAAAGCAGGCATGAAAGTAGTTCAAACATGCCTCAAGCCACCAAGTGGAAGAACACCTAGCTCCATTTCATCACTGACCTTCTGAGTAGAAAGCATTAGAAATGGAAGAGCATCAAGCTCTCTTGCAGCATGACCAAGATGTTCAAGGATTCCTACAGGATTACTGGGATTTCCAGTTAAGGGAAGTTTCTCCCTGCTGGCTTGATAAAATGATTCAGCTAGAACTTCACGACTAGAAACAGCTTTCAAGTCTGTACACAGAACCTTGTTAGTTAGGCCAGGATTTGTGTCTTAAACCTACAATTTACATATACTACAACAGGGTGGACAGACACATTTGATTAAAGAGAAAAGCAGGAGCTGGTTATTAACTATTCCTGACAGCAAAAGAAGAATTCATGTCATCTACAGAAACATTTTATAACAAGGGATATCAACTTAGGTGTTCTAGAAAAGGTTCATGTAATTGGTACTGTTATCTGAGAACACAAAAACAATATCTAGTCTCCAAAAAAACCAAAACTACTAAACAAAACAGTTCCAAAAATGAAATTACTTCTTAGTACTGTTGGTTAATAGACTACATCAATGGCTTACTTTTATTGTCTCCAGTAGATTAGAAACATTGCTTGCATATTTAGACTTACAAAACCAAACAACTATTTACATATTGAATAGCCCTTTGGAAGCCAGACAAACTAAACAAAGCACAATGACACTCCTTTAAATTGTTCTGAACAGCCACCAGAGCAAGCTCTTAGAAAGCAGTACTCTTTTATAGGAAATGAAATACTATGTAATGAAACAAACAAAACTGCCTGTGTAGTCTTCAAAGCAACATACATATTCTTTGACCCAGTGCTCCAGACTACAGCCTTGAAATTTTTGCACAGGAATGCTGCAGGAAGGAAGCCCAGACAAAACAGACACTTGAAACATTAGAAGGTTGTGTAACCTCAATCTCACACACTCCTCCTTCCAATAGCCAGCAGAGATGCACCAAAAAAGACCCTCAGAGAAGGAAATCCAAATGCTTCACTTTGCCCTAAAACCCAAATCAATCTGCAGAGTGATGAGAAGGTGATGCCTCTCGCTGACACAACCATGCATCGCCTCATGCAGGCTTCTGGGCTGCTGGCAAAACCTGTAGTTTTCTAAACTGAAGAACAAAATTACCTCATGCTGAAATCTAGTACTACAGCAACATTTATCGTTCTCCAAATGCAGCTAAAGGTGATGGCAATTTCTTTATTTGGTCTGCCAGAGCTATAGAGAGCTTCTTTATCATGGGGAGTAACTTGTTGCCTGCAGACATTCTTTCAAAAAGCTCTTTATTGGTATCCAGTCAACCGAGTTTTCTAAACCTCCGCAAGTGTCATCAAACTACAACTGCTTATAAAAACAAGTTGTAGCAAGCAGCATAGGCTGAACTGAGCTGGGATGGTCCAAACAGCAAAACATGGTGAATATGCAGCACTGAAAATGTGTACGTAGCTAGATAATTGGGTACTACATTCACTAACACCAGTATTAGTACTACTAATTGGTAGTACGACATTCACTACCACCAGTTTATATGGTATAAATAACTTGCACTTGGTCTTAAATATTAATACCTCTTTATTTATACTAAAACCAAGAAAACAACTGCTAAGAGATAAATCTATGCTCTGGCAAACCAGTGTGATGTACATGAAGATAAGGATTATCACCATCCCTCAAATTGTTAACATTTTAAAATATTAAATTTCACATTAGCTGCTTGACACAGTTAGTCAAGACTACTCCAGAGAGTAGTATTTCTTAGTCTACACCTGGAAAAAAAAATAAATAAAAGGGGAAGGGGAGAAGAGAAAAATAACTTTTAAAATAATGTTTTGCAGCAAAAGTGCAGAATCACAAATAAACTATCAGTGACTATACAAAGTGCTTTAAGTATTTACCTTCATGAAAGTCTACTCTTAAATTAAGGCACTTTTATTAAAGTAGGTGCACATGTATTTTCACTTGCAGTCTTACCTTTTGACTATTTTGTTTCTATTCAAAGAATGCATTTGACTTTGAAACAGCTCTAGAATGTGGTTTTCTACCCTAAACATCCTCTACACTGGAAATCATTCAAGTGCAAACATTGCCCACTGCAGATGACCCAATGCACACCAAACACTAAGCACTGCACATGAAGCGAAACAAGAGGCACTGTACTTTGTATTTCGTACCTGTCCTGGTAGGCATAAATCCTGCCAGGCTGGTTTAAACCCGTGCTCAATCCTCCTTTTGTTCAGGGTCCGGAAGTTGAGTAGATTGGGTTAAGCTGAGCAAGGTGCAGCCCCTCAATGTGCATGTGTGCTTGCACGAGGCACGAAGCTTTGAAGGCATTGGGCAGTACAGGAATGCTAAATGCCTATTGGCCAGTTTCTCTTTCAAATTGGTCTATTTAAGGGGGATGATTTAGAAGCCATCTCTCTCCCTTGCCACACAGCAGCCTTTCGTCCACAAGATCACCGAAGCAGCGCTCGTTAGTGGCTCGTTACCTGGGAATCGCCGTGGCCACGTGTTTGCAGCGTACACTGGCTCTGCAGCTCTCTCTCCTCCCCCCCTCTGCCGAAAATACTTTGTATTTTTACCGCGGGATCATTTTTGCCGTGAGTTTGGACGCGTTTTATACGGGAAACTTGCTCCGGGATCGTTTACCGTGAGTACCACGTGCTGGGGTTGATGCGGAGCCTCTGCAGCACTGTTAAGGCTTTCCTGTTTCGCGTTACTCTTTTCCCAAGTTCTGACCGTTTTTACTGTTTAATTCTGTGTTAATAAATATCCTCTGTGCCAATATTTCGTGTCGACCGAAAATCCAAAGAATCTGAGGGATTCCCCCCCGAATTTTCAAATATTAATATAAAAAATTAATATTCAGAGATATTTTTATTAATATCTCATAACAGTACCCCAACAGCAAACATACTTCCCTCTATTTTGAATGCCAGGTACAGCACAGCTCAAACAAACCAGTCACCTGCTTGCTTGGCCCAGCTGTGACGGAGGAAACTGCTTCTCCTGGCTGCAGGCTTTGAATACAAGGCCATTTTATCCAAAGACAGAAACTATTTCTCAAGACACTGACAAAGTAAAGGGTTGGGGGAAAAAAAAAAAACCAAACACCACTTCTATTAACCTCATTTTGCAAAGCATTCTTATTTTTTAATTAATTTTCATTATTCTGAAGCAAAACACTAGCTGCTGATCTAATTGAGAGGGAGAAAAAATAAAAGGAACACAACTTTCAAGAGAGAAATTTAGGACTAGGGGAAGAGAATGGGTAACTCTCCCGGAAACCCTCCCAAAGACTTCCATTCTAGGCCTCTGTACAATTTGAGAATGACAACTCCCTATCACAGAGCCACACATAGGAGGTAACAAAAATTGCTAAGTTACATTCCTCATTTAAAGAGGAGTATTGTTCTGAACTGAAATCTTTAAAGCAAAATGTTGAAAAAGTCCTTGCAGTCAGAGTGGATTAAACAATGAAAACATTATTCTAAACTCTTTCTTCCCGTAAAGTTACTTTAGGAACAGGCTGAACTTAGCCTCAAGGAATAACCCATAAGGGCCTATTCCTTGAAGACAAGTATAAATTTCAGAATACAAGTATTCTGAAAAACCAGAACACAGAACATCCACTATATCCTTATTATCCAACACAGTGGTAATGCCTGGAGAATTCTTGGCTGAAGGGTGGGTTTCAAGCAAAGGAAATCTAGCAAGGCTGTCTGTATTAAATGTGCACTTTGCCAAGTGCTTCTCCTTGCTCCCTTACAGAACCAGCCTCCATACACAGCCTTCAAATGCAATGTCACACTGTCTTGCACCTAAGTTTATGACACGTTGCTGCTCTGGCTTTCAGACTAAAGTATATACTCATGGTTATTGGGAAAGGCTGCTAGCAATGACTGCACTTTAAAAAGCATGTCAAAGCTCGATTTGCTGTCTCCTTTATTTCACAGCAGCGTGGACTACCAGAGAGAGATCTGAAGAAGTTCCATAATACCAGCCTAATTTTTCACTTTTTCCTGTATTTTATCTTGAGCTGCTGCATTATTATTGTTTATCATAGTAAAGTCTGTGCTTTTCTAATCAAATAAAGATTATACAATTTGTCTAACTTCTAAGCACAGCCAAAATTTGAACAGTGAGCAAACTATGACTCAGTCTGGAAAAGAAGCACGTGATGTTTGCTAATAACGATGTCTTTTACAAAAAATGGACTCGAGGCTCTCCACAGCTTTTTCGCTGAAGAAGTCCATGTTCTGAGAACACTGTGAACACTCACAGATCACCCAAACACAACAGACACTAACTGCTACCTCTGCAGACCCAAGAGAAAGCTGGTAAGATTCTTCATACCTATTTCACAATATTATTAGAATCATTCAACAATTTAGGTTTGAAAAGAACCTTAAAGTACACCATAAAATACAACTGGTAACTGTCAAACCCATCACCATCGTAAGACAGGTTAGTTTTACCCTCCTGATGATGTGTTGTTGCAAGAGTGATCCTGCTCAGTACGAGAGGACCCGCAGGTTCAGACCCCTGGTGTCTCATGCGCTTGGCTGAGCAGCCACTGGCGCGAGGCTACCAT
>WBNM01040409.1:5764-21255 GCA_013399055.1 Ramphastos sulfuratus
CCTGGGCCCACCTCTGCAGCCTGTCCAGGTCCCTCTGGATGTATCCCTGCCCTCTAGCAAGTCGACTGTGCCACACAGCTTGGTGTCATCTGCGAACTTGCTGAGAGTGCACTCAATTCCTCTGTCCACGATGTTTTGTAACTTACTAGCAACTGAAAACAGAGCACATAATGTAAGTTATTTTCCTTATGATGAATGTATAAACCAGTATTAAACTATGTAATCTATATTAACCAGTCCTTTGTCTGGGGTAGGAAATGGTTGCATTGTCCTTTGACCAGAAATGAGAATGTGTCTCATTTAAACCTCACTGCCCTTCCTCTTCATGCTTTTTATAGTTATGTTTTTAATAGCCAAGTAACCTAAACAGAACGGCTGATATATTACAGAATTTTGTTTCCCGTTTTTCTATAAAGCTATTTGATGATGATGATGATGATGATAAAGCTTATTGAAGTGTAAATGAGAAAAGGCAACATTTCTTCGGTTACAGAAATTAGTGAAAGCATATGCACGTTTGAGGTTTGTTTTAAATGTGACCATGCATAATAGTAGGTCCTAGTGGAAATTATTTTTGCTTTAGTTTGTAAAACAGCTACTATATTACAAAATATCCCTGGGTTTTGAGGGGTTAAATCTACATGCCATAAAATGAGCTACAGCAGCTTTCATAGATGCATTAATTTAAAAAATGCATTTGTGGTAAACTGCTCCCTTGACAATAAAGGGAATTGAATCGTCAAGCCCCCGAACTGAAAACCTCTCCAGATTTAGCCAAATAGCAAAGGCTGCATAACTGTGAGTTTCAGCAGCTCATAGCCTGTGAATATTGGGACAAAGAGGGACTTGTAATACACACTTGCTTTTGGAATAGATACCCATTTATACTGGAGCCATGATGCAAATTGTAATCTCCCAGAAACACTGGGTTGTGTAAGTGAAGGAATGACTCTCTAATAACACGGTGGCCATCGTATGCCCATAGTAATCATAGAATCATAGAATGGTAAGGTTGGAAGGGACCTCAAGGATCATCTAGTTCCAACCCCCTGCCATAGACAGGGACACCTCCCACTAGTACAGGTCACTAAAGGCCTCGTGCAGACTGGCCTTGAACACCTCCAGGGAGGGAGCAGGCACAACCTCCCTGGGCAATCTGTTCCAGTGCCTCACCACCCTGACTGTAAAGAACTTCCTCGTAACATCCAGTCTAAATCTCCCCTCTGCCAGTTTAAACCCATTGCCCCTAGTCCTGTCATTGCAAGACCTTGTCAATAGTCTCTGCCCAGCCTTCCTGCAGGCCCCCTTCAGTAATGTGGTGGAAGAGTCTTTCGCTGGCAGTATTTGACAGCAGGAAAGCTTACTCCTGTATAGAGCTATCAGGCATGCCAGGTGGCAGCTAAATATGCTGTTCAACTTACCCTATAAAGAGCTCTTCAAATTAGCCAGAATGTCATGTTCAGGCATCTTAATCTATTGTTTGACATGTCAATTTCACCAGCATACTATTCTTGAAATGTTAGAGGAACATTTCTGGGTTTGGTTAACTCAGTAATGAAGGCTTACTGGCTGGTTGGGATTTTTTTCTCAAAGCATTTCTGTAAGAGGTTTGCCATGCTATGCTGAATTATTTCTTTCTAGAGAACATTTCTATTTTATCAGCTTTATCTAGCTTTTGGCACTTTAGGATTCCTTTTAAATAGAAATGGTGTACAAAGAAGTGCCTAGCTTATTGTGTAAGAGTAGAAAATGCATAGCAGGCTATGACTCATCATTTCCTAAGTTCCTCTGCATTTTGGTAATTTTGTCTGGATTGCTGATTTTAAAGGGGGAACAAAGCTTTTGAAAAGGGAAGATAGACTGGCTAGATTTCAGTACATTAAAACAAGTAAGGTGCTTGGCAGCTTTCACTGCTTATGTTTTAATCTCCTTTTCAAAATATTTCCCTTCCTAGGCCTCAATATTTTAATACTGTGCATGTTGTCTTTTTTTGGAAGAATAAATACGCAGTTGGCACCCCTGGTCTTCAGGGAGCACAAGAAACTTGTATGCAAATAGTGGAGGTAGCTTTTATATCCAGAATATTAAGTTTCTAAGATTATAAAATCCTACCATTAACCCAGCACTACCACACCCACTAAACCATGTCCCAAAGTGCCANCTCAGAGGTTATCAGCTCATCAGTCCAGCCTATCCAGATCCCTCTGTAGACCCTACCTATCTTCAACACTTCCTCCCAATTTGTTGTAATTGCAAATTTATTGAGATTGCACTTACTCCCCTCATCCAGCTCCTCTATAAAAATGTTTAACAAGACAGGCCCCAAAACTGAGCTCTGGGTGACACCTCTTGTGACTGACTGGATGTGAATTGGATTTATCTCCATTCACAAGTCTTTGGGCTCAGCCATGCAGTCAGTTTTTAACACAGCAATGTGACACCTGTCTAACTATGAGCTGCCAGCTTCTCTAGCAGAATANTGAAAAATAGAGAGAAGAGACACCAATAATATCTCCCCTCAGGCTCCTTTTCTCCAGACCAAATAATCCCACCTCCCTTAGCCACTTCTCTTAAGACGTGTTCTCCAGACCCCTCACAGGTTTCACTGCCCTTCTCTAAATGTTGTTTGTGATACAGCATCTCTCTTACCCTGCAGTGGTCAAAACTGGACACAATACTCAACTGCCGCCTCAGCAGTGCCAAATACAAGGGTGCTATCACTTCCCTCCTCCTGCTACACTACTCCTGATACATGCCACACTATTCCTGATACATGCCAGGATGCTCCTGGTCACCTGAGGACACTGCTAGCTCATCTTCAGATGGCTATCAGCCAGCACCCCCAGGTCCTTTCCTGCTGGGCAGCTTTACAGCCACTCAACACCCAAGCCTTTAGCATTGCATGGGGTTGCAGTCACCCAAGTGCAGGATCCAGCACTTGGCCTTGTTAAATCTCAGAGGTTATCAGCTCATCAGTCCAGCCTATCCAGATCCCTCTGTAGACCCTACCTATCTTCAACACTTCCTCCCAATTTGTTGTAATTGCAAATTTATTGAGATTGCACTTACTCCCCTCATCCAGCTCCTCTATAAAAATGTTTAACAAGACAGGCCCCAAAACTGAGCTCTGGGTGACACCTCTTGTGACTGACTGGATGTGAATTGGATTTATCTCCATTCACAAGTCTTTGGGCTCAGCCATGCAGTCAGTTTTTAACACAGCAATGTGACACCTGTCTAACTATGAGCTGCCAGCTTCTCTAGCAGAATACTGTGGGAGACATTGTCGTATCTGATGCTTAGAGTTATTAAAGAGTAGGAACCCATAAATTGGTTGTATTTACTACTCTTTTGAAGTTGTGGTGAGTTTCGCAGAAGGAGTGTTATATCTGGACTCTAAGCATTTTGTTTTGACACCTTTTTATTCTTGCAGTTGTCTGTAAAGAGTTTAATGTAGTTTTTAATGGGTAATATTTAGGGGCTTCTTTTTTTATTTTTTTTTTTTTTTTTTTTTGGCTTGGGTAATTTCAGCTGAAATTTGGAGTTGTTAAAAATTTCTTTCTAAATAGCCTTACTAGCCCCCTGACAAACTTTATTCGAACTATGAAGTCAAAGTGATTGACTGAGCTGAGCTTTTTGTCTGCATTATTGAGGATTTTCTGTAGGTTGTCCAAGACACATGAAAGAAGAAAACAGTTTTTCTCCTGATGTAGGATCTGTGCATTTTATGGCTTCTGTCTGAGGTATTAATGGATGGTTTGACAGCCTAGGGAACTACCATCATCTCCATATTTGTCTATGGAAAGAGCCAATTATTTGTTCTTTAGGTTCCAGCTTTTTAGAGTACAGATAAATAGATTGCTCACTCCAGTATGAAACTGGATGAACTGTATGTTTTCAGTAGGACAGAGGAAACTTCTTTCTCATCATTAATCTGAACCAACAACAAAGCAATCTGTGAGGCCATGGAAGTCAAATTTCTGCATTCTTTTTATATTTCTGGCACAACGACTTGTCAACAGTTCTCTTCCCCATCTTTTTGCTCAACACGCTTTATATAATAAAAATTACAGAATAGAATAGTTTCTTCCAGAGGTTTTTTAAGGAAGGGCAAACTGCCAGGTGGTAAGGTGAAAAGAATACATCAGGGTCAGTTGTGTGGTGATCAAAAGCTGGAAAGAGTCATTGAGCATTTTTTTTATGTTGGCATGTTCTAATAGTTGAAAACTTGCTGTCGTGGCCAAACAGTTGAAAAAGTTTTAAAAAGTGAAAAAGTGTCATTTAACTTCGCTTAAAAGTTTAAGAATCTTTCACTTGGGTTAAAGATGGAAGGAGATATTAATCCAAGATCCTCTTTTTTTCTGCCACGGCTCTTGAACAGACTGAGATCTCTAGATGACGGTCTTTTCTTTACAATGTTGGTGCTGATTGTGCTTGGATATATATTGTATTAGTCAATTACAGCAGTGACCTTCAGTATGTCCCATATTTCTGTGCAGGTGCTACCATTTTGTATGGTATACAAGTTAATCAGTGATAATACATCCTGTAACTCTCCATGTGCTGTATTTTGTTTTGTGCCATGTGGATTTCTGTATTCTGGGTTGATAACAGCTATCCTTACACTTCCTGACCTGACTGACTTTGTATGGGGTCATGGTTGCCCTTTCTGATAATGAAAAGTAAGAAATGTTTGGAATCAAACTAGAGGAGCCTCTTAAACAAAGGAAGAAAATAGAGAGTGACATGCTCCCTGTGTTGTATCATACACCAACGGGTCTTACCTTGGATCATATGCCAAAGGGTCTTTGCATCAGAGTATGCATCACAACAAAAGAATTGAATGTGGGAGTCAACATCAGAGTCATGTCCATTCGTTCTGTGATGCTGAAAACAGTTTAGATTGTGAAGTCCAAGATACTTGCATAATGGAAGGATGAAGGAAAAAAAAATTTTTTTTTTTTTTTGGTGAAACTCTGAGAGAAAATACTACTGCAACATTTTTGACAAATTGTCAGGATCAATTTTTAGATTTCTGGGAATTTTCTGGTGAAAAGGAAACTGGTTACTTTGTTTGAAACCCAAGACTCAGTGTAGTTGTGGGTGCTCAACAGTACTAATACAAAATTATATAGAAGTATTCATCTGTAGCTGGATACCCAACTTTCCTCAGGTAATGCTTCCCCAAGTACCCTGAACGGTTTGAAACATTTGATGTTTATATAGTTTATCATGGAACACTAAAAACAAGCTGTTTTCAATACCTAGCTTCAGGCAAAATTAATTTCCTTAGAAGCATAGATCTCTCCAGTAGTCTCCAATTTCTTTTATATGGCTTCCTCTGATGAAAGCCAGTTGTCAATCTTATTTTCATGCATTCTGAGACAGTTTGTACTTACATGAGATTTCATTAATTCTTCTTTTCGATGCAGAAGATATTTACTAATGTATTACTACAGCCACTATACTGTTAAATATGAGGATGTCTTTCAGGTTTCAAAAATTCACAAAAAATAACTCAGGAGTGAACTATCTTCTTAATTTTTTTTTTCCATAAGCTGCTGTTGTGAAGAGGCTTTCTATTTAGTTTAGCTGGCAAATAACCATACCCTTAGAAGTACTCTTGGTTTTATATGTAAGATGACATATTTTATCTTAGTTACAAAAACTAGACAGATGAAGCGTCTGTTCTCAATATGCTTAAAAGGAATTGCATTGATTGATTTTTTGTTGCAGAAAGAGCAAAGAATATGTGGTTTTTTTTCATATCTGAAATAAATGAATAAGAGTGTGTGATTTTTTTAACAAGGCATATGTAGCAAAATAGTACTTGCTGTATATATTCCTGCAGTAAACTAGTATTGGCTCCGACACATGTCTAAATATATGATACACAATGTGCAGAGGTTCATTTGGAATCTTGATGATACACAATGTGCAGAGGTTCATTTGGAATCTTGATTTTTACTGACTTTTCTGAGGGTTACAAAGGGTGCTTGTGCACCCAGAAGAGAGTTTTCTGTATGGAGCAGGCAACCTTTAAGTCATGGCTTGAAATTCTTTGATCTGCTACAGATAGAAGCCTCTATCATTTCTATTGAACTTCCCAGTTATTTTTGAAAGTTGGACTGATCTTCTTCAGTCTCATATTTCTGCTAGATGTTTTAAGATTCAGAATTTCAGATTCTTTCCTGACTGCTGATCGTTGCCAGTTTTCTGAAACACCAGAGCCAGCATGAAACACTTAGGTGTTGAGACACCTTTCTGGTGGACTGGGAGGAAATCTTACTTTTGAACTGTCCACTCCTGTGTGCCTGCCCCTCACTTGTAGATAAACGCTAAAGGAAAACAAGTTAATGTAAAATAGTGCAGATAAATTTAGTTTTGCATCTCACTTTTGCTCACTTTTGGCTCTTAGTCATGTGAGACAGTCTTCCATGAGGCTCTGTTGCAACTTTTGTTTTCAGAAAAAAACCCAAAATGTTTGCTTTACATGTATTGCCACACATCTTTATCTGAATTTTATTCATAGCATTGCTTGGAAAGATATGTCCGGTTCTGGACCCCCCAACACAAGAAGGACATTGAACTGTTGGAGCGGGTCCAGAGGAGGCTACAGAGATGCTCAGAGGGCTGCAGCAGCTCTGCTGTGAGGACAGGCTGAAAGAGTTGGGGCTTTTCATCTTGGAGAAGAGAAGGCTTTGAGAAGACCTTGTAGTACCTGTCCAGTATCTGAAGGGGGCCTACAGGAAGGCTGGGGAGGGACTATTTACAAGGTCTACTATTACTGTGTACAGGACAAGGGGCAATGGGTTTAAACTGGCAGAGGGGAGATTTAGACTGGATGTTAGGAAGAAGTTCTTTACAGTGAGGGTGGTGAGAGATTGCCCAGGAAGGTTGTGGCTGCTACCTCCTTGGAGGTGTTCAAGGCCAGATTGGATGAGGCCTTGAGTGACCTGTACTAGTGGGAGGTGTCCCTGCCTATGGTAGGGGGTTGGAACTGGATGATCCTTGAGGTCCCTTCCAACCTTAGCATTCTGTGATTCTTATGATTCTATACTTGCAGCTATAGTCACATGTGTACAAACATAGATAATCAATAGCTCAGACTGCTGTCCAAAAACATGGACTGTTAGTGTATTAGGGCCTCTGTAATACTTATGTAGCTTATCTTTACTGTAAATACTTTTATTTACTGTTCAGTGACAGTTATGT
Source organism: Ramphastos sulfuratus (assembly GCA_013399055.1). NCBI lineage: Eukaryota > Metazoa > Chordata > Aves > Piciformes > Ramphastidae > Ramphastos > Ramphastos sulfuratus. The sequence continues at coordinate 12,980 of WBNM01040409.1, forward strand.
TAATTAATTATCTTGATTTTCTGTAATTGCACAGAAAAAGAGAACAACTGTATTCAGCTTCATTCAACACAGAAAAAAGTCTGGTTTTTTTTATTTTCAAGAGAGCAAACCAATTTCTTTGTCATACTGTAAAGTCTGTTATTTTATTATTCACTGATGATGCATGATTATTTGTTTTCTTAGAATAATTAATAGTATTATTGGACAGGGGGGTTATTTAATTTATAATTATGCTTAATATAAAGAGTTTGAACAGAGCTGTGAGCAGCTGCTTTTTGTCCTGCATAAGGTCTTTAAAAGGACACTGAAACCTTTAATTAGACCTCACATTTATGCTATTGCATTTTTTCAGCAGACATAAGACACAGTATAAGCATCAACATGTAAGTTAAAATAGTGTTATGTAACTTCGATTTCTGGTGTTCCTGTTTCCAAAACTGTTCTTTTATACATTATTTCCTTATATGCTTTTTCAACCTAGAAAATGCTTTTTCCTACGTAAAACTTTTATCTAGCTCATTTATTTTTATATGGGGTTTTCGTGGTGTCTTAAAATAGTATTTTTTTGTTTATTTTTCTTCTCATTTGATTAATATATTATTTCAATAATTATTTATCTCAGTCTGCAGTATTGGAAGCTTTTCCTGGATTATATCTCTCCTCCTTCTCTATTTCCCTTTTCTGTGAGAGAAGAAAGCAAATCACCTTTTAAAATCCATTTTCTATTTTCTTTCCAATGCTGGAATTTGATTGCGAGTTTGTAAGGCATTACAAAGTATAGTAATAATAATAAGATAATTACATCACTATGATTGTCTTCCAAGACCGCTGGTGAAGTATTTGAGAATCCTTAAGAATAGCTTATCAAGAACATTTGCATGCCTTTGCCCCTAAATGTAGTGTTCTTTTTAAAGATTTATGGCCACTTCTGTCTTGCTTGATATTACTGAGTTGAGAGGCCTACTAAGATTTGTTTGGGTGACTGAGGGTTAGCTGGCTTACATGAATCACTGAGATCATAGCTGAACCATTTTATGTGAAGCATAAACAAAACTGTGTTATATTAAAGCCCAAGGAGTATATTATTTTCCTTTGGTCATTTGGTCTTTTATAATAGTAAAAGAGAAAACAGAATTTAAAAGTTCTTGTATATTTGCAAAGAGGTTGGACTCAAAGATCTTCAGAGGTCACTTCCAACCCCTACCATTCTGTGATTCTGTGGCACTTTGAGGCTTGTTGGGGGAAAGCTTTACTTCTTTGAGTTTATTGCAGTAACAACGTGTTTCATGCAATTTACCTGTTCTCCCAGTACTTCCTTTAATTACAGGTTGCCTTGGGAGGTTGTGGCTGCTCCCTCCCTGGAGGTGTTCAAGGCCAGGATGGATGAGGCCTTGAGTGACCTGTGCTAGTGGGAGGTGTCCCTGCCTATGGCAGGGGGTTGGAACTAGATGATCCTTGAGGTCTCCTTCCAACCTTACCATTCTATGATTCTATGAATTGTACGCATAAATTCTTTCTTTATGACTCTTTTTCTAATAAACCTACTGGGTTAAGGAGGTTTTCCAAGTGGTATAGGAAATCAAGTACTCACACTGTACAAACCTAACCTGAAAATTCTCTTCCAATGTGTTTGACAGACATCGCTGGTTTTATCTTATCATCTCATCTGTTAAACAAAATTAGTCTGGATAACTACAAATTAAAATAATTTTGAATGGAAGTCAAGCCACATTTAAATGTACACTGATGAGGATATTGTGTGGGGATACTGTGTGGTTAAGGAGGTGAAAAGATAATAATCATTTCCTCATCCCAACTTCTCCTAACCATTTCAGACTGCAGTCACCTGTGTACAGTGATTCAGTTACATCTTCCTCATGTTCAGGGAGTATGCTACAGCATACAGAGACTACTTTGAAACAGCAGAAGGAAAAGCATACAGGGTTCCATGTCAAGAGCTATTCCTCTCTTGCAGCCCAAGTTGGTGTGGGGTCCTTTACAATTGCCACTTTGTTTTTATGTGAAGAGAAAAAAAACAGGCAATGAAGCCTCTGGGCTGGTTGACAACAGTGTCATAGAGACTTAATAAGGAAACTGTGTTAATTGAAATGTGTAACTAGATAAAGTAAAAGTGGATCCTAAGGACTCTGGCTTATCAGTAAGGTTTGAACTTTCAGCTAAAATAGTAATGTAAATGGTAACCTTTTAGCACTAGGACACATCCTTACCTATAGTTAAGAATCAGCTGTGAAAATTTAGATGATATGATAGTGTAGAGTCATCTTAATTTCTGGGATTAAAATCATTCTAATTCCTGTTGGTTTTAAATTTGTGAAGCAATGCAGCCAATAGATCTGTAAAGCCATTTGCCAGAGATCTTTTGAGAAAAGAAAGATGCAGTAGTAAGTAGATAATATTATGGTTAATAAATATGTGCAAGATGGTATGTGTCAAAGCATCCTGAAATTCCTACCACAACTAATGGTCCTATTTTTGAAGTGAGGAGCCCAGAGGGTGGCAGTGAAGGCAAAGTTATCCAGTTTTGTCCAAGCATTTCTCACTTAGACAAAATATGCTGAAAAGTAGAGACATTTTAGAAACCACCAGGTCACCACTGGTAAAAAGAAACTGACTGAGGGGATAAATGAAAATTTCTTCCTGTCTCCAGCTGCCTGTGAGAGAGATCTGAGATCAATGTAATCACTGTGGTATTTTGCACAGGTAAAGATTTCGGTTTTGTAATTTCTTACACTGAAGGAGAGTGAAGGTGATTCAAGAATGTGTTGGGAATTAGAGGTGGCTGTGATAGCTGGTGCTGGCTGATGGACAAGAATTATGGCTGTTTCTTAATTCCTAACACTAATGGAGTTATTAAAGGGCAGAAAAAGTCTTCAAATCCGGATTTAATTTAAGAGGTTCCTGCATTTCAGTTAGACATCTCTCTCACTTGTATGTAGCTTACCATGACTTCAGTTTCCTACATCATGATGCTAATGATTGTGGGTTAGTATTCTAACACTATAGTAAGTATCATAATAAAGTCTTATGAATTATTTTAGGATGCCTTTTGTATTTCCTGAAACACTTTTGTTGTAAATTATATATTAATAACTGTTGCCTATATCCCAAATAAGATTAATCTAAACTAATTTTTGTAAAGGGCTACCTTTTTGTAAAACCAGTGTTAATCCCTTGACAGTGACTAATTATCTGGATTTGAAATCAAGGAAATCTATAGACAGACGATTCACACTGTCTCTAGTGATTATAAAATCCTATAGAATGTCTGAGTCAGAATGACTGATAACATATACTTTTTAAAATATTTATTTCTGATGAGTGCTAAGAGGAGTGTTCCAAAACATTTCTTCTCAACTCGCGTATTAGTTGCAGCTGTTTGTGCTGTAATCAGAATATGACTGCAGTCATACTCATCCATGACAGTGAAAAGTTTGGGTTTATTCACACTCATGGGATTTCTCCTTAGGAGAAAACTAGCAGTGCTTTATGCTCTGGGTTATATTCACATTATATATATATATAATTTATATACTGAAGGTGACAGTGCTTAGTTTGGGGGATGATAGTAGAGGACAGAAAGAATTAGATCCTGTAAAGTCTCTTTCTCTCTCTGCTATATCTTCACATAATATGCTACTGTAATACTATTAGCATTGTTTTCAGAGTCTTACACCAAATAACAGATGTACAGAAAAATACACAGATGCTATATATCTGTTATGATTTCATCTATGTTATTCATTAGAAATAATGCAGCAAAATATTTTTAAATACATCTGCAAAGGCATAACATTTCAACCTTGAAATGTTTACAGTACGTAGAAAAACCTTAGCATTCAAGAAGATCACAAAGACAGCAAACTATGCCATAATCATTGTAATTTCTATCTAAACTGATGTCTGCATATTTTACTGAACTGTGTAGTATTCTGTTCAAATACTGTATTTAAATGTAGTGGTCTTGATGCTGCAGTGATAGCAGCTGACTCCTCAATGTTACTGGAAATATCTCAGTCTTTAGCAAAGCAAGCTGACCCTCATTTAGAGGTCATTCAAATGAAACATAAATGCTTAATTCAAAGATCTTTTCATTCTTCTACTTTGCTGAATCAGTTTTCTTAATGTGAAAGTGTCCCTCTGCTTGTAAGTGTAACACAGAATGGAAGGGAATCTTTGAAATCCAAGATTTACCAGTTAAAATTTTTAAGTGAAAATACAAACTAATAGGAATTGCAGAGTCTCTTAGGAAAAGTACTTTAGGAAATGGCCACACTCTGCTCTATTTGGGGTTTTGAAGGTTTTGGAAAATAGTATTTTGTAAAACATTTTAAAGAAACAAATACTTCAGAAATGTTTCTACAAGATTTAAGTATAAAATGAATTTTTAGTGGTGTAAAGTACAAATTAAAGTATGGGTACAAGTAGTTTATAGTTACAGTTTGGGAACCTCCTGGGCTAAAAAACATGAGTGATGATAGCCTAAATTGTAGATTCTTTCAGTCTATTTTGTTCTATAGTAGATTGAAGTAATCCCAGGAAAGGATATGATGTTGGTTTTCCTGTGACATGTAGCCTGTACTCGTCATGATCTGCTAGTTCAACTCATTGCTCCACTTAGCATGGAAGCACTATTTCACTCTGGTCTAGGTGAAGACTTTCTGCTGTTCCAAATCTCATCACAGAGTAGGTAGATTTTATTCAGTAAAGTTAGAGGGAATGGACTTAGGTCGAATATACTTGGACCTCGCTGGTTTTCTGCTTCATGCTGATGCTTTTCTTCATTTTTCTGTGCTTATTTTGCAATAGGCTAAAGTAATTGCATTATCTTATCTCATTTATATCAAACCCTTTTTATCTCATCTCTTTATTTTAACCAGGATGGAGGGTTTGTGTTGGCAGAACTGAGGGAACAGCAGGTTAACCTGTTACAGGATTCCACTTGCTAATGGACTTACCTTATTGAAAACTTCATGAATGCTGTTGTATAACAGCATTGTATAACAATGTGAATATGAAGTCTGGCTCTGATTTTTGTGGTACAATTTGATTGTTGTTTATTTGCCTTAGGAGAAAATAATATCTTTAAGAAATTTTATTATGCTAATTCATTCCATTCATGGCCCCAAGCAACAGATTGATCCTGCCATATCACTGCCTGTATGTTACCTGGTATGTCCAAGACCAATGTTATCTAGAGCACACCTCCATAAGCACATATGATGTTAATTAGTAAAGGCAATAATATAAGATCTTGTCAACACATTGAAGTAACCAGTAGTGGAGGTAATTAAACCTGTCATCAAGCCAGTTTGAAGGCCTAATACTATTTCTGGACACATCACAGAGAGTCTGTACATAGAGCCATGGATTTGAAACTACTTGCCATGGTGAAGAATTTTGTATTTATGACTGATGAAGGAACGAGGTTTTTCTTCCATGTGGAGGATCATTCTCCCTAAACCAGACTCATGTGTAGTTGATGCTGAAAGTAACAAGTATCAAACAAAACAAACAAAAAAAAGCAACAGGGAAATTCTTCTGTCAATCCAATGTGACAACATTGACTGTGCTTTGCAAATTACTGTGGCTGCCCATTCACCTCTTAATGGACTTCTAATCCCACACATAGAAAACCAAGTTTTCAGGCCTTCTGTAGATGTTGGGATCCGAAGACAGATAGAAAAAGCTCAAATTTGCCTGAGTCTATTTTAAGTACAGGTAGGTTAGTAAGAATGTAAGTAAGGGTTTAAGTCAGATGACAATGTGAATTTATAACATGTTAGTAGACTACATCTAACAATGAGTAACAAACTCGTTTGGTATTCTGCCAATAATCCAGGAATTACTTGAGACTTCCATGCATGGCCAGCAGAGCAAGGGANAGCTTGGAAAACAGTAATTTAATCAGAAATTAGAGTGAGAGCATAATCTTTTACAATTATCTTTGTCAATATAACCTGTGAATATCTTAGTACACAGTGGATGATGTTGAACACAGCATCCTCTGACACAGCATTTATTAAAGTACAGAATGTGCTTATGGTAGTTTAGAGATTTCTTAGAGGTTTTCTAACAATGTACAGCAAATGCAGTGGCAGTAACTGAAAATTTTAACCCACTAGATGTCAGGACAACTTTGACAAATGGTATCTGCTTTGAATTGATTTCATTATAACGTGAAACACTGTGCTTAATGGCAGACATGCTTGCCACCGCTGATCATCAGCATGCTTCTGCTGTCTGGGTTACTTAGCCCTCTGAAAATAAAAGTCCAAAGTGAGCTTATGACTTCTTCATACTGTTCTTTCTGTGATTTCTCAGAGTTGCACATATGGAAAATATGTAACATTTTCCTGCTCCCCACTGCTTCTATCAAGCACACACCTAGTTACTTTGCTTCTCCCCTATATTCCCTGGTGAGTGAAGAAATGCACCTGTGTTACTTTTATGCAGAAGTGACTTCTTATACAGACAGAGAGATTGTCAATTTCAACTCTGTTTGACCTGATTTAAGTAACTGCCAAGTTTCAGCACTAGCAGTAGTGTGGTAACACTGTCCTTCTCTTGAACATGGAAGGATGGCATCCAGAGGGACCTGGACAGGCTGGAGAGGTGGGCCCAGGCCAACCTCATGAAATTCAACAAGGCCAAGTGTAAGGTCCTGCACCTGGGTAGGCACAATCCCAAGCACAAATCCAGGCTGGGTGGTGAATGGCTGGAGAGCAGCCCTGAGGAAAAGGACCTGGGGGTCTGGGGTGATGAAAAGCTCAACGTGAGCTTGCAGTGTGCGCATGCAGCCCAGACAGCAACCGAGTCCTGGGCTGAATCAAGAGCAGTGTGGCCAGCAGGGCAAGGGAGGGGATTCTGCCCCTTTACTCTGCTCTCGTCAGACCCCATCTGGATTACTGTGTGCAGTTCTGGAGCCCCCAGCACAGGAAGGTCATGGAATTGTTGGAGCAGGTCCAGAGGAGGGCCATGAAGATGATCAGAGGGCCGGAGCAGCTCTCCTATGAGGACAGGCTGAGAGAGTTGGGGCTGTTCAGCCTGGAGAAGAGAAGGCTTCCAGGAGACTCTATAGTAGCCTTCCAATATCTGAAGGGGACCCACAGGAAGGCTGGGGAGGGACTATTTACAAGGTCTTGCAATGACAGGACAAGGGGCAATGGGTTTAAACTGGCAGAGGGAAGATTTAGACTGGATGTTAGGAGGAAGTTCTTTGCAGTGAGGGTGGTGAGACACTGGCACAGGTTGCCCAGGGAGGTTGTGGCTGCTCCCTCCCTGGAGGGGTTCAAGGCCAGGGTGGATGAGGCCTTGAGTGACCTGTACTAGTGGGAGGTGTCCCTGCCTATGGCAGGGTGTTGGAACTAGCTGATCCTTGAGGTCCCTTCCAACCTTTCCATTCTGTGATTCTATAACATGTTGAACCATCAGGAGAGTTTATTACTTAGATGAAATACATTCGTAATGCAAATACATATCATTACAGTTGTGAATGAAATAAATGTGGCTTGCTTTAGCACTGATTTAAATATATTTGTACAGGGAAGTAGGGAAAGTTAGGTCTCCAGTTAACTGATTTTATAGATTTTTAAATATTTTATTAATAGTGGTTTATTAAAAATTCTATGGAATGATAGCTACATATAAAGATTTATGAAAACATCACAGAATTCTTCCCCGAGTGCTCCAGAGAGGCAAAAATATAAACCATGGAAATTTCTTTGACTCTTTGAATATGTAAATTTTAATTGACTGCATAATTCCTGGTGGTTTAGACAGTTGCATGCTTGTGGGTCCAGTTGGATCAGTTTAAGAAATCATTTGAAGCTGTTTCTGGTTGTCTTGCAGCAGAACATAATAATCACTGTCATAGCTGAGATACCATTAAGGAATTAGATGACTATTTCTGTTCTGTTTCAGTGCGGTTAGCTGAGGCTTGCCAGAAAGACATCTAAACTTAGATTGTCAAGATTTCGGATATTTACATCAATGAATAAAGAAACTCAGCTAGAAGATTATATGAACTGTTGAGCATGATTGTTCGTTAAATGTTTCTGATAGATTAGGGAGAAAAAAGTGTCAAGCTCATTAAAAACTTGTCAAAATCCTCCTGTTCTTTCGACAACTTTTTTCTCCCACTTCGGATGGTAATTTATTACATTATTTATAGCTTTTGTGATAGCCTATAACACAACAATGTCTGCAGGAGCAAGTGCAGGCACTTAACACTAAATGGTATGTGCTGGTTTGAGGCT
>WBNM01040410.1:1345-17842 GCA_013399055.1 Ramphastos sulfuratus
CTGGTCTGAATGGAAGGAAAGAAAATAAATAAACAAACAAATAAATAAATAAAAAGTCAGGGGGGTTTGTCTTGTTTGCTTTTTTGCTTTGGGGGTTTGTTTGTTTGTTTGTTTTTTCCCCCCCCACCAAGCAATCACCATATTTACATCCCACTCAGAATAAAGCCCTGGTCTGAATGGAAGGAAAGAAAATAAATAAAGAAGTAGATAAATGAATAAATAAAAAGGTTGGAATTTTGTTTGGTTGTTTTGTGGTTTTGGTTTTTTATTTCCCCCCAAGCAATCAACATATTTACATTCTACATAGAATAAAACCCTGGTATGAATGGAAGGAAAGAAAATAAATGGATGGATGGATGGATAAATGGATGGATGGATAAATGGATGGATGGATAAATGGATGGATGGATAAATGGATGGGGTTTTTTTGTTTTGTTTTTTGTTTCCCCCAAGGCAATCAACATATTTACATTCCACCCAGAGTAAAACCCTGGTATGAATGGAAGGAAAGAAAATAAATAAATAAATTACAAATAAATAAATAGATAGAAAGGGGGTTTTGTTTTGTTTTTTCTTTCCCCCCAGGCAATCAACATATTTACATTCCACCCAGAATATAACCTTGGTATGAATGGAAATAAAGTAAATAAATAAATAAATAAATAACAAATAAATAAATAAATAGGTAGATAGATAGAAAGGGTTTTTTGTTTTGTTTTTTGTTTCCTCCCCAAGGCAATCAACATATTTACATTTCACCCAGAATAAAACCTTGGTATGAATGGAAGGAAAGAAAATAAATAAATAAATGCCAAATAAATAAATAAATAGGTAGATAGATAGAGAGGGGTTTTTTTTTGTTTGTTTGTTTTGTTTTTTGTTTCCCCCCAGGCAATCAACAGATTTACATTCCAACCAGAATAAAACCCTGGTATGAATGGAAGGAAATAAATAAATAGATGGATAGATAAATAAATACCAAACAAACACACAAATAAATAGACAGAAAGAAAGATAGATAGAAAGGGGTTTTTGTTTTGTTTTTTGTTTCCCTCCAGGCAATCAACTTATTTACATTCCACCCAGAATAAAGCCCTGGAGTGAGTGGAAGGAAAGAAAAGAACTAACTAACTAAGAAGTCAGGGCTGTAATAACAGTTCTCTGAAATCTAAAGCAACTCTGGAACATGCTGGTTACCAGGAACTGCTGAGAGCCTCCATTTAATTAGCATTTCCAGATTCTTGAGTGCCCACTGTCAGCAAAGCATTGCCTTGCCTGTGGGAACAGCATGTAACAGTTTTACTGCTGATAAACCTCAGCACCACACACACAAAAAAAAACCCACCAAACCCCAAACCAATGCTGCACTAATAATGATTTCTCCCACGGATTGGGTTTCTCCCAGCTGTGCTGCCTGTTATCACACCTCTATAAACTATTCATTTTAAAGTGCCTGCCTGCACTGTTTGATCCTTTCAATTACCCAAACACTAATTATGTTTCTTTTCTTAACTAAATCAGCTAAGCCATAAACACAAATCAAGATTATTCATTTGTTTATTTAATTCTATAAACTAATGGGATAAGAGGAGGCTTATGGAATTATTAAGAACAATCCAGGAATGTGGGGGTTTGGGTTTTTTTGGTTTTGGTTTTTTTTTAACTGGCTTAATTTCTAGTTTGATAAGAGCCAAGTGGCCAAACCCAGTTTGATATGAGCCACAGGTCACCCTTTGAGGAATCAAAATAACACTGTGTGTTTTTTCTAAGGTGAAAAAAAGGAAGCTGTAAGAATGTTTAGACCAATGCCTAAAAGGAATCTCCTAGTGTTTGCTGAGAGAAGAAGTGTCAAAGTGGTGCTAACAAATTCTATATATTACATAAAGCTTAAAAAATAAAAAAAAATCATTTCAATTGCCTGTTACAACTTTTTCAGTCACCACTGCTGTTATTTTCCAGTTGCACTCTATTTATTTTAAACTGAGGCATACAAAGCAAGCCTCAATCTGTCAGGGTCCCAGCTTACAGAGTGCTGTTCTAACTTGTTATATCAGCAGCTTGTCCAAGCCTCATATTATGCCAGTTATGATCTCCAGGATGATCACAGAAGCATCCAGGTTGGCAAAGCCCCTCAGGATCATCAAGTCCAACCAAGAACCCAACTCTACAAGATTCACCTTAAACCATATCACAAAATCATAGTATCATAGACTCAGCCAGGTTGGAAGAGAGCTCCAAGCTCATCCAGCCCAACCTAGCACCCAGCCCTAGCCAATCAACCAGACCATGGCACTAAGTGCCCCATCCAGGCTTTGCTTCAACACCTAAAGCAGGGACAAGCATTTCTAGAAAGCCTCCAAAGGTTACACAGATCCTATAGCTACAGCTTACATTGCTTTAAAGTCTTGTTGCCATATTTACACACAAGTGGGAGAGGGAGGAAGAGGGAGGTGGCATCAGAAACACTTCCATGAGCCTGAACACTGGCAAATTATACATCAGAGAATGAAATGTAGGTTTGGGTTTTTTTTCTTTTGCTGACTTACTGAGTGCTGATGGTTATCAAATATACCTCTTTCTTATAAATGTTAACATGGATGGATGGATGAAGGCATCTATTTTTATCATTATAGGCATCATCTACATATGGTTGTATCTCACAGTATCAATATACAGGATGATAAAATTAAGAAGGCAGAAAACTGCAGGGGAGCAGCATGGCCAAGGAGGCTGCTGAGGATTCTTGCTGTAGACGGGCAGCACTCCTGGCTAGGGACACCATGCATGCATCTAACCTGGGCACAGAAAAAAAGAAATCTGGGACTTCCAGAGCAACACAGAGCTCCAGGTGAACAGTCTTCTAGTGCAGAAAAAACCCCAAAACAAAATAACCACAGAAAGTCCCTGCAGAAGCAAGGAAGACAGGACAACCCCATCTGGAGTCCTGTGTGCAGTTCTGGAGCCCCCAGCCCAGGAAGGCCATGGAAGTGTTGGAGCCAGTCCAGAGGAGGCCACAGAGATGCTCAGAGGGCTGCAGCAGCTCTGCTATAAGGACAGGCTGAGAGAGTTGGGGCGCTGCAGCCTGGAGAAGAGAAGGCTTCCAGGAGACCTTAGAGTAGCCTTCCAGTATCTGAAGGGGGCTACAGGAAGGCTGGGGAGGGACTATTGACAAGGTCTTGCAATGACAGGACAAGGGGCAATGGGTTTGAAGTGGCAGAGGGGAGGTTGAAACTGGATGTTAGGAGGAAGTTGTTTGCAGTGAGGGTGGTGAGACACTGGCACAGGTTGCCCAGGGAGGTTGTGGCTGCTCCCTCCCTGGAGGTGTTCAAAGCCTCCAGGGCTTTGAGGCAAAAAAGAAACCACCACAGAAAGCCCCTGCAGAAGCAAGGAAGACAACCTAGGATCTGGGGCAGGGCATTGAGCATCTACTGACCAGAGGAGAGGTGCTGCCCAGAGAGAAAATGGTTTCTGCAGGGAACACAGCTTCTGAGGCTCATTTTGAAATGCCAGTCCACAACCCATCTGTGACAGTCACAGCCAGTCCTGCTGAGGTGGGGGAAGGCATAGGGAGGAAACAACAAAAATTCCTCTAGAAGACCTTTTCTCGCAGGCTTTTGGTTCATACTCTGGGCCTTAAGTAAAATGAATTCAGAAGGCTTAAACTCTGAATAGTGTGTGGATACAGAGCTTCAGCTGATCCATACCTGAAGGAATTGCCTGGCTACATCCTCAACATCAGCAGAGTACCAGGGGTAGCCAGAGGCCACCTGCCCTTCAAAACTTCCCCCTTCCCTTGGCCACTCTTCACTGGGTTTGTTCATTAATTAAAAGTGCTGCCACTCATCTCACATTCCTCCCTGGCTCTCCTGTTTGAGCTCACAGTTTCAGTAATTAACTGAATGGTTTACCCAGCAGCTAATACTGCTATCAAGTCACAGGTTGAATTAAATTTTCACAAGGAGCATTACAACACAATTTAAAGCAGAAGGCAACCTTGAAATAGGAGCAAGTTATGGCTTTGTTTTCTCTGAACAAGGTGGCCTTATTCAAGCCTTGAAGCTTCTTCAGAGGACCTTGGATCAATAAGAAAGCCTCCACTTCACAAAAGCAGCCCTGCAAGCTCCCCAAAGCGTCAGCAGCATTCTTCATGCAAGGAAAATTGCACACGATAGAAACTGTGCATCTGGGAGTTGTTTTGGCACATGGGTCCCAATAGAGCATAAACTAAATAGCATTTAAATGGGAAGGGAAAGAATAGCACTAGAAATGCCTGTTTTTTCCTTAGGACCAGAAATTCCTGCTGAGGGCATGCAGAGCTAAGACCATAAGGGGGAAAAATTAGCTTAAATTTGAGCCCAGAACATTTAATTGATGTCAATGTATCAATAAGTATCTGAAAGTACTTGGGAGTAAGGACTGCTTCTGGAAACTAAGACCATTAGGGGGGGGGAAATTAGTTTTAATTGGAACCCAGAACATTTCATTGATCTCAATGGATCAATAAGTACCTGGGAGTGAAGACTACCTCTGGCAACTAAGACCATAAGGGGAGAAAATTAGTTTTAATTGGAATCCAGAACATTTCATTGATCTCAATGTATCAGTAAGTACTTGGGAGTGAAGACTACCTCTGGTAACTAAGACCATAAGGGGAGAAAATTAGTTGTAATTGGAACCCAGAACATTTAATTGATNGAACTGGAACTCAGAACATTTAATTGATGTTGGTGTATCAGTAAGTATCTCCAAGTACTTGGGAGTACCTCTGGCCTTTGAGTCAGAGCAGGCAAGTTCACACAGGTCACCAGAGTGCACCAGCAGTTGGCTCCAGGATGCAGTGTGGATCCTCTAGAAGGATATCATCCTTGCTGTTAATTATGGAAAGCTGCAGCTTTCAGGGCTAGTGCATGCTGTTAGTGCCCAAGACTGAAGAAGCAGCATGACAAGTCTCAAGGTGCTAAATTAGTGACATGGAAACAAAATCCAACCACAGGCATCCTTTTACAGCAAGTACATTACCCATGGGCATTATTCAAAGCTCTGCTGCTAGAAATCCTACTGCTGAATGTCTCCTTACAGACCTGCAGCCCTAGCACCCTCTCTCTCCTTCCCTCCCTCCTGCCCATCCTCACCTCCCTGCTATGTTTTACAGTGCCTCTGGACAGAGGTTTTGTTTGAGTCAGGACTGGAGGTTATTTCAGCAACAGCAGAAGGCAGTCACACTCCATCAGTTTCGTTCAGAGTTGGAAAACAAAGTCAAATTTCACAAGCAGTGGATTGAGGCAGTGCCAAACCCAGCAGGACTACAGTCTCTGCTTGTTCCATCTGAGCAAGCTCCACAGACTCTCACAGAGTGTTAGGAGCTGGAAGGGACCTCGGAAGATCATTGAGTCCAACCCCCCTGCTAGAGCAGCATCACCTAGAGCACATCACACAGGAACACATCCAGGCAGGTTTTGAATGTCTCCAGAGAAGGAGACTCCACAACCTCTCTGGGCAGCCTGTTCCAGAGTTTTGTCACTCTCACAGTGAAAAAGTTCATGTGGAACCTCCTCTGCTCCAGCTGGCACCCACTGCCCCTTCTCTTAGCATTGGGCATCACCAAGCAGAGCCTGGCTCCAGCCTCCTGACACTCACTTTTCACATCTTTACAAACATGAATGAAGACACCTCTCACTCCTCTCTTCTCCAAGCCAAAGAATCCCAGCTCCCTCAGCCTGTCCTCATAAGAGAGATGTTCCACTTCCTCCAGCATCTTTGTGGCTCTGAGACTGGACTCTTTCAAACAGTTTCCTGACTGACACAGCTCAGACATGTGATGGACCTTGGGGAACCCAACATGCTTCAAGCTAACCATCCAAAATGCCTTTTCCCCTGCAATAGTTTATTTAGTAACTGGTAGAGAAGGGTCAAGCACCAGATCTGAGAAGACAGTTCCTGTCTCCATCCTCTTGGCAATCCCATGGTGCTCCTATGTGTAGAAGCTGTTTAATTCAGACAAAAGCAGGCAGAGCAGATCATAAAGGAAAGGAGGATCTGAAAATGGGGCATTCAGAGGTATTATGCAAACCATTTCACTGGCAGGTCAACATTTGGATGCTTTCCAAAGCCACACCAGCTACCAGGCTGGGCCAGTAATGTTAATAAGTGAAAGTTGAGCAGTTGAGTCAAAAGCCTGAGACTGTGTATAAGGATGGTTCTGGCATGAAGACTGAGAGTTAGCAGGGGGAAATGAGGGGACTGGAAATGGCTTGTCCAGAGGAAAACTGAAAGAAAACATGGAGCACAGAGATTTTGCTACCAAAAGAAACTAAGACTACAGACAAACCTGCATAGAGACAGCAAAAGAGGACTAGGCAGAAGGTGTAACTCCATTCTCCCATGTGTTATGGAAGACAAATTGGCCCAGCAAAGAGACAGGAATAGAAATTTTGTAGAAAACAGACTATGGCAAAGTGATTAAAAATGGAAGTTGGTTGGTGCAGTGCCAAGATGAGGCACAATGCAGTAGGAGCTGGGAGAGGGAGCTGGAACTTGCAGGCAAAGGAGGTTTGGGAATAGGAAAGGGAACTGGAAGGGACATTGATCTTCTGGTATCACTGTCCAGAAGTCAGCCAGTGTCTAGTGGGGCCTGACACTGGAACTGAAAAAGGAAACCTGGTAAAGGATTGGACTTAGAAGTTCAGAGAAAATAAGTTAGAAGAAGGACTGAGACAGACTGCAGGGAGTGGAGCAAGTAGGGCTGTAGTTAGAGACTGTCTGACAGCAATTCCTATCAACTTTGATGTTCATAGAATGGTAAAGTTGGAAGGGACCTCAAAGCTCAGCCAGTTCCAACTCCCTGCCATAGGCAGGGACACCTCCCACTAGTACAGGTCACTCAAGGCCTCATCCAACCTGGCCTTGAACACCTCCAGGGAGGTTGTGGAGCACAGAATCACCCAACGTGATCAAAGATCACGGTGGGTGATTCTGTGCTCCACAACCTCCCTGGGCAACCTGTGCCAGTGTCTCACCCTCATTGCAAAGAACTTCCTCCTAACATCCATGTTGGCTGATGACCATTTCTGTGAACTTTGGTGACACAGTGAAAGGAGATGGAGACTGTAAGAGGGGAACTGCAAAACACGAGGGTAAGATTAACGCCAGGTTGGATGCTGAACTTTGGCAAAAGGATAGGATTGTGACCCAGCAACACATGGCCTGCCCCTTTGCAGTTGTTCAAAAAGGACATCTACCAGCTTTTGTGGTCACTTTGAAAGCCATTTTTGTAAAGAACAGGGGGGAAACTACGTGAACCCAAACAGAGGATTACATCAAAAGAACATTAGCAAGGTCACCAGTAAGAAAGCTGCCAGTATGACTGAAATTCTCTTCCTTCTTGAACACAAGACACTTTAGAAGCACAACCAGTTTTGCTGTGTCTGCAGATACACAGGAATCAGGATTGTGCCATGAAAAAAACAAATCTGCAATAAGATGACCTGAAAAGAACACAGGAAGAAGAATAAATATTGCTCCATAAGGCACTGCAGCCCTGAAGAACTGGATATATTTTTTCCCCTTCTCAACCAATTGCCTAGAGTTTCAAAGCAATCAAGCTGATCTAGATTTCTCAGAGAAGATTACAATCTGGTGGCCAAAACAATATCCTGAGACCTGATCTGTAAACCTGCTCAGTGCTCATGGCTGCGAGAGAATATGCTGGAAAAGGCACAACACAAAAGATAACACTAAGTCATCCCAAAAATTCAGGACCTAGGCACCTCCAGTTGCATTCTTCCCTGAATTGAACTATTTTTTGCTGTCTTTTTTGTACCTTGACTCCAACTAAGCACGAATCAGAGAATCACAGAATCACAGAATCACAGAATCACAGAATCACAGAATCACAGAATCACAGAATCACAGAATCACAGAATCACAGAATCACAGAATCACAGAATCACAGAATCACAGAATCACAGAATCACAGAATCACAGAATCACAGAATCACAGAATCACAGAATCACAGAATCACAGAATCACAGAATCACAGAATCACAGAATCACAGAATCACAGAATCACAGAATCAGTCAGGGTTGGAAGGGACCACAAGGATCATCCAGTTCCAATCCCCCTGCCATGGGCAGGGACACCTCACACTAGGTCAGGCTGGCCAGAGCCTCATCCAGCCTGCCCTTAAACACTTCCAGGGATGGGGCTTTGACCATGCCCTCCCTTTATGGGTACCACAGAGATGCTAATCCACGTTTGTGGCAGTAGTAATAACCACAACA
This sequence comes from Ramphastos sulfuratus, assembly GCA_013399055.1. Taxonomy (NCBI): domain Eukaryota; kingdom Metazoa; phylum Chordata; class Aves; order Piciformes; family Ramphastidae; genus Ramphastos; species Ramphastos sulfuratus. Next base: position 9,627 of record WBNM01040410.1, read on the forward strand.
GAAAAGCCACAAGTCAATAAGCCTCTGTTAACAGTAGAGTTCAGAGAGCATGCAAGGGGTTCATGGGCAGCCAGGGTAAACCAGGAGTAGATGCTCATTAGGTAAGTTTTGGCCATCATATGCAGTGATGGAGCCAGAGACCCCAGAGGGGAACCAAAGCAGCATTTGATAGCGTAATTAATGTTCATATCTTAGCAGACAGGAAGATGGGTTGGGGGGACAGCACTTGCTAATCAATAACCAGAAAAGCTTGACCTTGTAACCTGAATAATGCTAGATTATAAGTACCTGGCCTCATGGAAACACTTTTTTTTTGATACATTGAGCAAATCCACTGAAGAAATCATGTGTGGTCTGGAATGCCCTTGATGGCAAAGCAGTTACAAAATGCTCTATGCAAAAAGATAATACTGTGGACCATATGTTGTTAGAATCATGGTTTGCTACATCAAATAAGTACAACCTAAGCATTTTTTTTTTTTTTTTTAGAAAACTGAAATATAAGTTAACCAATTACATTAAAAAGAAAATCAAATCAGCTCATCATGGTATTTGCACAAAGTCTTGTGTGTAGTAACCAGTGATGACTCCAGCCACAGCCAGGTCAGCACATCCATGTCCAATCTGCACTAGTGGAAAGGAGACCAAGTGCAGATCCAGCTCAGCCTAATTTATAGAAAACTAAAATTGCTCAGCAGCTCAGGCAGTTATTCTAAGTTCAATGAAGGGGGAAAAAAAAAAAATTATTTTGGCTCATCTACAAAAAGGGCAAAACCAATCCCACCAGAATAATCTACCTCATAAATATGCCATTTTAGCCCTGAAAGATCCTCTTAAATCAGTATGATGGGCATCTCAAGTTCATTATCTTCTATAATTTCACATCAAGCATGCTTAAATTCACATGGGATATTATTTACCCTTTAACTGTCAGCCCTGCAGACTCAGCTGTGTGTCAAGTTGGGTTCCTTCTGTCCTGCGTGGCACAGGCAGAACTAAAGTTCCTCCTGGCTAAATATGTCTGGTCCCATTGAGTGAGTTCCAAAGTGTCAGCTACCAGGAAAGGAAATGTCCTTAGTGGCTACTCCTGCAGTGTAAGGGTGTAGGAGATTCACACCTCTGTATCCCACTCCCTGTCCTCACAGGGGCAGGCAAGAAGCCTTCAAAACTTTGCATCCTACACCACATCTTCTGGGCTTTATTTTCAGAATAAAAGCTTTTTATCTTAGGAATCAAACTGACACCCATTAAGTCATGCAAACTGGGAACTAAAGAAATCTTTCAGTCCTGTGTCTATTGTCATTCCCCTCCCAGCCTTTCACCCTAGAAAGGATTCTACTCTTCTCCCTGCCCCTTATAGAATGCCTTTTCACACAGGTCTGAGTTTATAGGAGATCCTAGAGAGCAAAGAGCACCCAAGCAGCTAAAAAGCAAGCAGATGCTGCAGCAAAGCAGTTTCTAAATTGGAAAGAGCTATCTGGAGGGACAGCCTGGGTGGAAAATCTTGCAGCTGACTGGAATTCAGCAGAGGGAGGGAACCTGAGAGATGCCCACACTGGATCCCTCGCTATAGCTAGATGGGCTCTGGATTTTTCAGTTCTGAGGATACACAGTGCCTGTGTCACACCCCCAGCCCCTGTGGGTGCCATCCTGCAGTGAAATGCAAGTAGGAGGCTCAGCATACATGTGACCATATTTACTGTATGGGAACCAGAAGGGATAAATTACATTTACCAGCCACCTTTTTTCCTTTCTTCCCAAACAAGAAAAACTTGGGAGAGGGTTTCTTACCTTTCCCCTTCACTCTTCCCTTTATCCTTTGCCAAATGTCCAGAGCTCCTTCACAGCCTGCCCTGGCCCTCTCCTCTACAGCTCTCACTAGGATGGATGAGCAGGGTCCAGAAGGCTGCAGGGTAGCCTGGTTTGCTCTCTCAGCGTTACGCTGCCTTTTCCAACCTGCCATGACTGCTTGGGCAAAAACTACCTTCCCAGGCCCTTACCTGCATCCCCTGAAGACCCATAACCACCCCACTGCATGGTTTAAGATTTTCTAACTCCAAGTATTTGTAATTAAAAAAAAAATAAAATATTTACAGCAAACACAGATGGCTATTGCCATGTGTTAGTGTTAAACTGAGCTGAATCACCCCCAGAGCAGCTGATGAAGGCAAAAGATTTTGTGTCGTCTGATAATGAGTCACAAGTGCCATCATTTTTACTTTGGGGGGGTTTATTTATTTATTTTAAGAGCAGAACTCCACTTTCATTATCTTCTTTCTGACATTTTAAAGGGGAGCAAGCACAAAGGCAGCCCTTTAGAGGAGTATACAGGTGCATGATCTGTAAAGGCTAAGTGGAATGTAAAACTGCATGCGAAATTGAACCAGTGCCTTTGGAAGTGTGAGGCTCAGTTTGAGCTCTTGCCTTGCATAAAACAAAATAATTACAACTACATGATACTAAGAAGCTGCTTATTAATTTCAAAGGTGAAAGGCTGGGTGTTTTAATGGCTGCTTTTGCAGGTTGACAGCTTTAGGGTCTGCCACAGCAACCAGGGAGGTGAGCTTTGCAGCTCAGGACCTCCCACCAAGGAGGGGCAGAAGCGACAGAAGGAAACAAAAACATCTTACACAACTGCAACGTATGCCAGGACCCCCCTGGCAAAGCCCTCTCCAGGCTCAGCACAGAGGAAGTTTCACTTCCACGTTGATGCTCTGGGCTCTTGAGCTACCATATATTTCAAATTAATTATTCATGCTTCATCACCAAGTAGGGTTTCACTGCTTTTTAATCCTGTTAGCCAACGTCGCTTCAGTCAAAGGTGGAGGATTCTGTTTCTTCTTGTGGGAGATTTTTATTCGTGTTGCTTCCTAAATCTCAACTTGATGACTAATCTGTGGCAACTGAGCAAACCCAGGGAAAAATAAGAGAGCTTGCAGAGGTGTCACTGTGAGTTTAATTAGGCTTCTAGAGCTTTTATTACCCATAACCTTGTGGCATAACTAAAGCAAAGACCCAGGCAGAGTCTGACTCTCCATCTGGTTTGCAAAAAGGGGTAAGCACCCAAAAGTTTTCTTTGGCAATGTAGCACATTTAAAGAGAGGTTATCCCACATATACATATAGAATGCCCAACCTCATTTTGCATTTTTCTTTGGGAGAGACTCACATATTGAAAGTCAACCCTGAAAAACAAATTGTTTTGCAGAACTTCTAGAAGAGTGTTGCTTTCTCAGAGAAAACTCTAAGCCGGTGCTAATCAGATTTAGAAGCATGATGACAAGCAGAAAGATCAAGATTTTCACACCAGCAGACATTTATCAGCATTTTTTTTCCCCATTAACCACATTATTTGGGGTGACAAGAAAACAAACAAGCAAAAACAAACAGACAAACAAACAAAAAAGAGTAAATGTGCAGGCTGGCAATAGAGATGGAGTGGGAGATGGCATTTTCAGGATGATTACCTGGAGCTTCTCCTAATAATACATGACATAAACAATTGGTTTGCATTCTTACAATAATTATACTGGGGAAACTGTGCTAGCAACAGAGGGAAGATGGTAAACACTCTTGACTTTCATTTGCAGTGAAGGCAAACTACTGCTATGCAAAATGAACAATTTGCAAGCATTATCAAAACTTCAAATTTGCATTAGAAGGCAGCAGCTCCCTCTCTGTTTTGTTTTGCTTTTCATTGTTTTCAGTGTCTGGTGAACACTTCAAAAAGGACACACACCATATCCTGGAAATAAGGAAAGCCTGGCAAACAGTTATGCTGTCAAGCAGAGAAGTGTCACATTCACGTCTCTCAAGGACTGCATTCTCAGCTCCGATCCAAGTTGCACTGAAGATAATTAAAAGATTCACATTACCATCAGTGAGATCTGGATCAGATCTCAGTGATGCTGCTAAAGTCACCAGAATGTTCTGATGCTAATTACATTGACAGGAAAACATCTGTGTAATTCTGATTTGAAATGTTGGCAAATGTTTAGGATACAGCAAGTCAAAGGGGAAGAGGAAAAGCAGTGGCAGAGACTGACTCAGTTCACCCTAGAGATGTGTGAAAAGAAGCTCCCCTGACTTCACCAAAACTATAGATGTCTCTGCAGAAAAACTAAGCTATCTTAGAGATGGGGGAACTAATCCCACACAACTTCCCTTAGTCACCACAAGCTGAAAGTCCCGCAGATGCCAGAACTGTGAAGCTCTGCAGAACATGGCTAGAAAAAGCAGCAGTGCAGACAGACACAAAGACTATCAGATAAAAGATACATTCAAAACTCAGGTTAGCATGTCCAAGCTGATTCACTTCAGTATGAAAGAAAAAAAGAACCCAACACAACAATAAAGACAAAGCAACTTTTGCACAGCTCAAATTCAGAGGCTTGAACAGCTGCCAGTACCTTGAATTAAAACCAAGTTATCCTTGCTGACAGTTTAAGTCCAATTAACCAATTCAGGTTAATGAACCACAGATGGAGATTTACCAGAATCTAGCTCTCAGCTGATGTGTTCTACCACCCATTTTCATGGAGAGAGCCATGCAATTGCAGGAGATCCACACCCTTTACACTGTAAGAGGGACTCTAACTCTGCAGAATCAGTTTTATCCAGACAGCTGCAGATAAAAAATTGCAGCCACCTCTTGAGATGAGTGACAGAGCTGCTATCATAACCACACTTCTACTACATAAAGTAGCTGTTATATATCCTGCAAGCATCATTTCACTCACTCACTGGGGACTCTCCAACATTTTAAAGAGTCAAAACTGCATTTAGATCATAGAAAATCCACATAAAGCCTTAAGAAGGGAAGAGGGGAGGGCTAAGGAGAAAGGAGACAGAAGTAGGAAGACAAACTCATAGAGGAATGCTTATCTGTACATTTTCAGTTCTATATAAAGCTAGCAGCAAAAGCGTGTGTGAGGAACTATCAGGCTGGGTGATAAACTCTTTGACTGTCCTTTCACACAACACATAGAGGTTGCAATCTAAACGGCAAGAGGAAGTGGCCAGAATTTGTTAACACTGTTGCAAAGGGCTTGTTTGTTTTTGTTGTTGTTTTTTTAAATTAAACCTTTGGGTACACAATGTAGCCCAAAAATTCCAGTTCACGGGGGTTGTTCTCAAACACAGCCTCTCACAACCTGAAAACTCTCCCCTTAGCTCAAACCACCGAGCTAAGGGAACCAGCCCTGCTGACGCTGCGTACTGAATGTCCCCTGAGGAAGGCAGGGGGAAAGGGGACAAAATGACGCTGCACAATGTAAAGTTATGTTGTTTTTTCGGTTTGGGGTTTGGTTTTTTTTTCTATAAATATCTGTTATTGGAAGGAGCAAACATAAGCGATGTAACTACAGAAGCCAGGGGACAGAAGGGCACAACCGGCGCTCTTGCCCAGAGAGGTCCGGCTCCCACATGCCACAGCATCCCCACCCTTTGAGCCCCTGCTTGTAATTCCAGCTGTAGGAATTCCCCAGCTGAGGGAAAAAATCCACCACCCTTTAGTGTCTTGACACGCAGCTGTGCAGCAGCTTAAAATCTTTACATTGTAGGGTATTTACTTCTTGGCAGAGCGATGGTGCTCTCCCAACAGCCCAGGAGCCCTCGCTCCGAGGGAACCACGCTCACACCGACTACAAAAGCAGTGCAAGTTCCTCCTAATCTCCAGGTTTTATGGTAGCAGAGGTGACACTGTGCGTGCCTTGCAGGACAGCAAACACCGACTTCACACTCAGACTTCGGAGCTTGCTCTTGCAGCTCGCACGGCTGCCGAGAAGGAAAAGCCGTGGGAAAAGGACCCCGGACAGCCTGACGACCACCAGCAGCACCCCTGCGGGAATCAGCAAGGATTTGCTCTCCGAGCCCTAGCAGCCGCTCCCCAAAGGCTGTGCTACGAATCCGTTTCCTAACTTGCCACTTGGACACACAGTTGGAGCAGATCGGGGAGGGGTCTCTTTAATCCAACATATAAAGGACGGAAGAAGCAGAGTGGAATGACCATCCCTTGTTTAAACGTCTGTCTGTCCTACCACAGCCCACGCCTCCAGCCCATCCCCACCGCTCCTTCTTCCCTCGTCCCTCCAAGCCCCAACGCCACCGAGAGCTCGCCGCAACCCCGTGGACACGCAAAGATCCTCGGAGGAAGTTTGGCCGCCAGTACCACCTCACGCCCCCGCAGCACCTCCGGCTCGCCCCCCTCCTCCCGAAATCACACCCCACAGCTAGCGACCTGCCGGGCCCGGGGAAGGTCCGAGGGGAGCCGAGAGAAGGGGGCACTCACCCGCGCACTGGCAGCAGGAGCCCGCGGCGGGGTGGAGCGGGGGCGGCGCGGCGGCCGGCATGGCGCGGAGAAGCGGCCGGGCTGGGGCCGGGGGCTGCCCGCACAGCAGCCGCCGTCCCTCCGCGCCGCCTCCCGGCTGCCAGGGCAGGCAGGAGGAGGGCAGGAGGCGGCGCCGCGGCAGAACGGCCGCGGGAGCGGTCACACCTCCGCACCCCGCCCTCCCGGGGCAGCCCCGCGGCGCCGCACCGCCCCGCACGCTGCCGTCGCTGCCGGCCGCCCGGCTGCGCGCTTGCCTCTCTCCCGCTGTCCCCGCGATCTGCCCTGCCCTTCTGCCGATGCCCCAGGCCCCCTTTTTGGCAGCTCCCAGGGGAGACGTCGTGTTCGACTCCAGCCAGAATCAGAGGAACGGTTTGGGTAGGAGGGGATCTTTATGACTGTCTAAGTGCAGCCCTCCTGCAATCAGCAAGGGACATCTTCAACCAGATCAGGTTGCTCAGGGCCTCATCCAACCTCACCTTCAGTGTTTCCAGGGATGGAGCTTCTAACGCCTCTCTGAGCAACGTGAGCCAGCATTCCACTGCCTTCGGTGTAAAAAATTTCTTCTTCTATGTAGTCTGAATCTGCCCTCTTTCAGTTTAAAACCATCNAATGTAGCCCAAAAATTCCAGTTCACGGGGGTTGTTCTCAAACACAGCCTCTCACAACCTGAAAACTCTCCCCTTAGCTCAAACCACCGAGCTAAGGGAACCAGCCCTGCTGACGCTGCGTACTGAATGTCCCCTGAGGAAGGCAGGGGGAAAGGGGACAAAATGACGCTGCACAATGTAAAGTTATGTTGTTTTTTCGGTTTGGGGTTTGGTTTTTTTTTCTATAAATATCTGTTATTGGAAGGAGCAAACATAAGCGATGTAACTACAGAAGCCAGGGGACAGAAGGGCACAACCGGCGCTCTTGCCCAGAGAGGTCCGGCTCCCACATGCCACAGCATCCCCACCCTTTGAGCCCCTGCTTGTAATTCCAGCTGTAGGAATTCCCCAGCTGAGGGAAAAAATCCACCACCCTTTAGTGTCTTGACACGCAGCTGTGCAGCAGCTTAAAATCTTTACATTGTAGGGTATTTACTTCTTGGCAGAGCGATGGTGCTCTCCCAACAGCCCAGGAGCCCTCGCTCCGAGGGAACCACGCTCACACCGACTACAAAAGCAGTGCAAGTTCCTCCTAATCTCCAGGTTTTATGGTAGCAGAGGTGACACTGTGCGTGCCTTGCAGGACAGCAAACACCGACTTCACACTCAGACTTCGGAGCTTGCTCTTGCAGCTCGCACGGCTGCCGAGAAGGAAAAGCCGTGGGAAAAGGACCCCGAACAGCCTGACGACCACCAGCAGCACCCCTGCGGGAATCAGCAAGGATTTGCTCTCCGAGCCCTAGCAGCCGCTCCCCAAAGGCTGTGCTACGAATCCGTTTCCTAACTTGCCACTTGGACACACAGTTGGAGCAGATCGGGGAGGGGTCTCTTTAATCCAACATATAAAGGACGGAAGAAGCAGAGTGGAATGACCATCCCTTGTTTAAACGTCTGTCTGTCCTACCACAGCCCACGCCTCCAGCCCATCCCCACCGCTCCTTCTTCCCTCGTCCCTCCAAGCCCCAACGCCACCGAGAGCTCGCCGCAACCCCGTGGACACGCAAAGATCCTCGGAGGAAGTTTGGCCGCCAGTACCACCTCACGCCCCCGCAGCACCTCCGGCTCGCCCCCCTCCTCCCGAAATCACACCCCACAGCTAGCGACCTGCCGGGCCCGGGGAAGGTCCGAGGGGAGCCGAGAGAAGGGGGCACTCACCCGCGCACTGGCAGCAGGAGCCCGCGGCGGGGTGGAGCGGGGGCGGCGCGGCGGCCGGCATGGCGCGGAGAAGCGGCCGGGCTGGGG
>WBNM01040411.1:1514-25528 GCA_013399055.1 Ramphastos sulfuratus
TGGAGGAGGCCTTGAGTGGGCTGTACTAGTGGGAGGTGTCCCTGCCTATGGCAGGGGGTTGGAACTGGATGATCTTTGAGGTGCTTTCCAACCCAAACTATTCTATGATTCTAAGAGCATCTAATTCAGAAGATAAACTGACTATTAGCTCATTTAATCAGATGAATTCTGCTAAGTGTAATGAAAAAATGAGAAAATGGGAATACTACAAAAGAGAAACATGGATTTGAAAATGGCATTGCTATAAAGGAAAAGTAATCCAAAGAGGCAGTTAGATAGACAAGTCAGATGGAAAGATAGATTTTCTACTAACTGCTAAATAGGATTAGTACTTCTACCAGTACAAATGTGGACAGGCTATATTTTGATTTACTGGGGGAGGGAGATGTGAGGGAAGACAAAAAAGTCTCTGGTGTAACGTGGATTTGTAGGGATGGTTGTAAGCAATTCTAAATCTCTGAAGTCCTCAATCTTATTTCAAGCATACTACTTAAGCACTCTGCTACTCGTGGGGTCACATAAGGGAATGGAAGACAGGTGTAGTAAAGTATAGCGAAAATTTTCTGGTTATGTGGATGTGCACTGTTGTGTGGCACCTAAAGTCTTTATCAGGCTTCACTGAAATAGTTTCAGTGCCAGATTCCAAAGGACTTACACCAGCCTGCTAAAGTGCAGCTAGGCAATGGGCTTCTTTCCTCAGCCCATTTCTGAAACCAGCATTACCAAATCAAAATATTTAAAATAGCAAAGAAGTTTTAAATGCTTTTAAATGTTTTTTTCTGGGATTGGGAAATATTTTATGACTATTTGGATGACATTTTCACATTTTCCTTTGCAGGTAAATAAAATGTTTACTATGAGTTTTTGTTTGAACACAATCCAGGATTGTTCCATGACCAGCTCTTTCTTGAAACTCTGTGCCAAACATTGTAAAGTTTGTGAGGATGTATTGAGATCTGGATGTATCAAGGCTGGAAAAGCCTATTTCCTAATGTCCATGTAGAACAAACAGTTTGTACTCTGATCCGGACAGCATGGATGGGTGGGCAGAGGCCAATGGGATGAGATTTAACAAGGCTAAGTGCAAGGTTCTACACTTTGGCCACAACAACCCCAAGCAGCACCACAGGCTGAGGACAGAGTGGCTGGAGAGCAGCCAGGCAGAGAGGGACCTTGGGGTGCTGATAGTAGATAGTAGTTGAACATGAGCCAGCAGTGTGCCCTGGTNGGGACATGTTGAAGAAAAACCTGGATGGGGCACTTAGTGCCATGGTCTGGTTGCTTGGCTAGGGCTGGGTGATAGGTTGGACTGGATGAGCTTGGAGGTCTTTTCCAACCTGGTTTGATTCTGATATGGTATCTTACTGAGAACTGTGGCTACACCCAGTTCTGTGAAGCAAGTCACTGCAATAGTTAAACCGTCCATCCATGCTAACTATTTTTGCAATAGTACTAGTGGTCAGCTCCGTAGCCAACAGGTGGTTTCATTCTGAACGCCTCTGCAGTCACAGGTATCGAGCGGCTGCTGCCAGCGTCGGGATGTCCGTGGGACCTGCTGCACCCGGGCCCGTCTGAACGCTTCCCATGGGACCTGCTGCACCCGGGCCCGTCTGAAAGCTTCCCATGACGGCAAGGGACAGGCTCCCAGCGCTGGGAACTGCTGCCTTCAAGTGCGGAACGTCCACCACGCAACAGGTAGTGTCCGACGGGTGAGCCCTAGCCCAGGGTGGGGCGGCAGAGACGGAGGCTGACCGAGGAGCCCCACACAAGGCCTCTTCCCACAGCCCCAGCGGCCTCGGGTGCTGTCCCTGGGCAGGATCTGTGAGCCGAGCTCCTCTGACACGACCTCTCTCCTCCCCACACACACACAAACGCTCCCCAAGTGGTGGGGCAGGAGAAGCGGGAACCCCGCCCGGCCACTCGGCGGGTCGCGGGCCTGCGGTGTGCGACTCGCAGTCAGGCCCCACGGCCCGCCCCAAGCGGAGCGGCTCCCACCGCTACTGCTCGACTCGACCCGACTCGACTCGACTCGGGCAGCTGATGGCAAAACTTCAGCGGCAGCGAGAGCGCATGCGCGGGCGGCGGGCGCATGCTCTGTAGCGGCCAGGGGCGAGCTGGGGAGTCCGGCACTCGGCAACGTTCGGCGGTTTCCGTGCAGGCCAGGCCGCCATTTTCTTACATCCTCCCCGTACGCCTTGCTTGCGTGGCTGTCTGTCCCGCGTGTCCGCGCTTTGTTCTGCTCGGCGATGGACGGGTGAGTAAGGGCCGGGCTGGCGGAGGCGAAGGTCCTGCCGCTGCGGGTGTGCCGCCGGTGGGACTCGTCCCAGCGCGGGGGGCTGGCTTGGTTCCGTAGCTGGCCGCCGGCGGGCGGGTGTCTCCGCGGCTGTGGGGAGCGGGCGCTGCCCCGGCGGCGGGGAGAGGCGGGCTTTCCGCTGCGGGACGAGTGGAGCCTGAGGCCCAGCGCGAAGTGGGGGGAAGGGGAGAGGAGACAGCCTCTCCGTAGCTTCTTGGCAGGGTCTTTGATTTGAATTGGCCGAGGGCTTTGGGCCGCCCCTCAACGTCGTGCCCGAGACGCCAGATCTGGCTTGTAAAGAGGGAGCGCGATCTAGCCCCATCCGTCCCCTTCCAAAGCCGCCTGCTCTCTCGTTATTCCCTGCCTTTGCCTTCCCTCTTCCCCCCTTCCCCCTCCCCTGAGCTGTGGGGCTAGGAGCGGCGCTCGGTGGGGCTGGGGTTTGTTTTGGAGCTGTGTGGAGAGGAGGAGCAATACCAGCGGGAGCCAGATGTCGAGATCTTTTGTTTTCAGAAACTGCTTAATAAGCTCTCTTTGGCTTTACCCTGCCAGCCCCCAGGTAGAAAGATGCCTTTTGTGCATGCTGGAGACTGGCTGTAAAAAGCAAAAGGAGGGAAGGTTTTGGAGTCAGTGCTGCGGGACAGCGAAGGCCCTGGGTGCTGGCCGGGAGCTGGGTTTGGGCAGTTCGCATGCACAAGGCCTCCTTGCTGTTGGACCTGGAAGATGACGCTGGTGGTTGTAGTCTTCGTGTAAATTAAACCTCTTCCAGCTTCCAAATTTCCTATTAAGTTGTGTTTACCTCCCTTCAAACAGAGCAACAGTCACCTTGGTATGCTTTAAGCAACCATTCAGCTGTGTGAGCTCCCAAAGGCTTTTTATGGTCAGTTGTGATGATAGTGTTGGGAGTTACAGAGCCAGTCTGAGCAGTCTCACATAAGTTTTACGTTGTAGAACACCTTCACAAATTAATGTTTTTGATTTCGTGTTGTTTTTTTTTTTCCCCTTTCTTCTGAGATCACGTTCCATATTGTGAATTACAATGTCACAGCCCCAAATAGATGTGCATCGACATACCTGTTGCAAAGCTTTGCTCAGGTGACCCTGGTTACTTTTCCTAGAGGTGCACCTGCCAATGAGCTCTTCTTTAAAGCTCATTTCAAAAAGTGTGTTCCTTGCTTTCTACTTTCAAGAAGGTCTTGTGTGTAAGTCATGTTGCTGAACTGCCTACCTAATCAGTAGATGTGTGTCAGGAGTTCTGTATTTACTTTGAAATTATTTTATGGCACCCCATGATCTTACAAAGTCCAGAAACTTGAGTTTCCTCAATAGATTTTTTTGGCAGTGTTGATTTGGAGTAATGTTTACTTGAAACTTTGGACTCTTTTGGAGGAGCCTGTAAGGTGGAGGGAGCTTAGTGGCTTTTGTAGGTTTCTTTTGTACCTCCTCTCAGTCCTACTGTGTTCTTTGAACCTCTTTTCTTCTTTGGAGAAAGTTGTTGGCTGTTTTGATTGCTCATTATTTTGGCATTGCAATACATTGAAAAGTCGTGTTTATGAGGATTAATTGGTTGACATGTGTTCTTGTTTCTTTTTTTTTTTTTACAGCATTGTCACTGATGTTGCAGTTGGTGTGAAGGTAGGATGTACACTTAGCAAATAAGCGGGCACATTGTCGGTACAAAATGAGCTACTTTGAGCATTGGCAATTGCAAGTCGTAAAATTAACTAGTCTTTGTCAGCTGGTATTTAGTCAACTGTATGTTTTATTAAACCTCCCTAGAGGTCAATTAGAGGCACTACACAAAAGACTCTTTTGGGCACTGAACTGTAAATTGTTCTAGATTAAAGTAGTAGTGTCAGCTTCTTATTTGAAAGTTTGATTTTTGCAGACTTTTTTTTTTTCAAAACAGCACTTTCTCATTGTTGCATGGTGGCTGTAACAGACATATTCTTTTCTCTTCCACCACCCCCATCATTTTTTCAGAACAGTTACTACTGAAGTTAAAAAAGAAGTGGCTTTAATAAGATACAAAAATATGTGAGGTAGAGTTTATGTAGACAGAGAAACGAGTCTCTTCTTAGCTTTACTCTTTATTTCTCAAGTTCTGTTATGAATTAATACTATTTGTTATATAACAATGAATGCTTCCAAATGTTTGTTAATTTCATATTCATTTCAGTTTTGTATTCAAATCTCTGGCAGGAATTAGATTGGTACTTTGTAGAAGCAGACTGAGAAATGAGAATACAAATATAATGGGACAAGGGAACTTTAGGTTGTGTTAATGAATGCACTCAAGCAATTCCATTTCATGGAAGTTTTTTAGTGCATACAGTTATATCTCTGTATTTGTCCAGGGACTTTTCAGCTATGGTGTGTAGTTGCCTTTTCACCTGAAGCTGGTCTATAGTAACTGCAAGGTTAACAAGCAAGCCAGGTTTTGTCTAGTAAAGCACTTTGGCACAGATTCAATATTTGTCCTGTTGGATTTGGACTCGTTTATGTACAGTACAGCTGGCCTGTTGATAGAGCAGCTATTCTGTCAGATGTACCTCTGTTACATTTCTGGACAAGCTTGCTTGGGGGAAGAGCTGTAAGGAGTCAGTTATATGTGTTCCGCTCCTATCTCTGTCTGCATGTTCATGCAATGTTGTAGACTCTGTGGAGCAAGAGGAAAGTGTAGCTACTAAAGTACATCCGTAGGAGCTAATCTCAGTCAGAACTGTGGACTGGCATATGAATTGTCTCTCTGTTGCCTGAGAGGACAAAGTGTTAACTTACTAATACTTTAGGAATGCATTTATTAGTTCGAAGGAATACCTAAGGGAATTCAAGTCTTTTCAGAAGTAAACTGACCCAGATGAATAGCTTTGATGCAAACCAATTTGTAAATTGGACTGGCTAGCCCTTTGAAGTGGTCAGGGATTTACCTGTGTTAAATCAACTTATCCAGGAGATTGTTTGCCCTGCTGCTTTCTTGAGATTTTGTACCTACTGTATTTATAATAATCAGATATACAGCATTTTTGGTGATATTTCAGTTCTACTTGTCTGATGATACTTTGTGAACTCCTGTTGTACATAAGCCATTTGTGTAAAGTAATTTTGAGTAGAACAGAGCTAAGGATTCTAGTAATGATATTATATTACATAGTTCATAGATAATTTTTTTTAATTTTACTTGTTTATTGAAATTCCATACCTTTTCTTCCTGAATAGGTTTTACAGTTGCCTTAGTATATAAAACACCTGCTTTTTTTGTTTTGAAAAGATACATTTCAGTTGCTTTGCTTTTATTGCATGAGGTCACTAAAAGTGAAATGGCCTGCTTCTAGTCTCAGACTTCTCACTGCTCACTGACTATAGGTTTGAGTAATTTAATAACTGAGTTTGGATTCCTGTCTTGTGTTCTCTTTACACTTAGAATACTTTAATCTGGATAAGTAAACTGATTCATGACTTGGAGTGATAGAGCCTTTTTCGACTGTTGAATTGAAGATACCGAGTATATAATTTACCTTTGAAGTAGATGAAAGACTTTGTAGGGGCATAAAATGTTCACACAGGTGCAGGGGGTAACTTAAGCAAACTTTTTAGTGCATATTGAAGGTAGTTCTGTCTTACTGTATTTCAGTATGTGCCACTTCAGTGTAATTTACTGTCTTTCTCCTGGATGGCATGTGTAGCAGTGCAGTAAATGGGGCCTGAACAGCTGAGTGACTCATTTTGAATTCCTGCATTACACATAACAGAATGGCTGAGGTTTACTTCTATGTGGTGAGAGAAAAGAAGCAGTCATCGCTTCATGGATGCATTATTTGATGCATGGGATTTGGGAGCTTGTCACATTTTTGACGCTACTTTGTATTACTCTGGCCAAAAACTGAGCTTCAGCTGCCAAGCATGGACAGCCCCAGTTAGAGCTACGAGGGAAAACTCACATCTTCCTATAAAGATAGTTTTGTGAGGTTTAAAGATGTGGGAATGGCCTTTTCCCTCAAAAGTCAGGGCATCAGGCTTTGCAGTGTGCTTCAGAAAAGTGTGCATTTACGTGGTTATGCTGATCCTTTCCGATAGTTCTCCAGACAGTAGTGTGTCACTAAGCCCCTTTTTTCCTGGTTGCTGAAGTTAAATATGGGGGAACATAATAGTGTGGAGGAAGGGCTGTAGCTAAAACCAGAAGAAAGATGAGATGCTGGAGAAAAGAAAGAGCACAAAGTATCAGTGTCCGTAAGTACCCTTGAAGCGTTGCCCAATTTGTTTTAAACTCAAGTTTTGAGGGTTAATCTCGTCTCTTCCAAAATTACAGGACACTGACCTTTTTTTGAGATAAGATTTCCTGTGATGGAAAAAAGCACTGTGGATATAGCATGACTTTTTGTTAGAACTGTACACTATACAATGAGAGGGTACAGGAAAAAAGCTTAAATTGTGTCAAGTTGTTAGAAGTTAGGTTTAGACTAAACTTAAGAAATGAGAAAATAGATATAAATATATTTAGATATATATGAATATATTTAGATTTATTTTTATTTTTCTGAAACCTACTTTGCCTTCACTGTCATCACTGTAGATAAATAAAAGGATGGGAGTGATAGGGTAAATGTTTGACTCATTCATACAGAAAATGACATGCAGTGGTCTGTTATTTTTGAAATATTAAGAGTGATAGCTTTGAGCTGTCTTTGCAAGTAGATCATGAGTAGTTTGCTAGCAGGTTATGCAAAGAGTCTGTTAAAAGCAGATGATAGGAGAAAAATAGGTTGTTAGTCTGGGAAGTGGAGGAACTTGTTTAACTTTCTAGTTAGCTAGAATAAAGTTTTTAAATCAATGTTTATGTTCAGTAGTTCTTAGTCATAGCAACAGTAGACAGCAATAAATGTACAGAACATTGTGGCAGTGAAGTAAGAACAAAGTATTTCCATTTTGAGAAGTTTAGAACCAGCATCTGGATTTGCCTTTTCAGCACTGTATGGGCAACATGTCCTTGGTGACAAAAAAATACCTTCTTGCAATGAAAGACATCTACTCTCTCTTGAACAGTAACTTCTGTAAATTGACCCTCTTTGAAATTAGTTTCATATTTATTCCCAGAACACTATTCCAGTTATTTTTATTTTGTAAATTTAGTATGTTTTTTTTTTCTAAAAACCTGCTTATTCTGCAACCATTCTGAGACTATGATGTTTGTAGGGGTTTGGATGGTGGTTGTTGTTGGGTTTTTTGTTTGGTTTTCTATAGCTGGAAGTGTATATAGGCATTTTTAGGTTTTTCTATGAATGTGTAACATGAATATTGAGCTACAGACAAAAGTAGCACTAGCACTTTTCAGTAGTTATTGCAAAATAGCAGAGAATTGAGTAGAAAATACTTAACTCATGGATTTTATTTTGGGATACAGAAACTGCTACTGAAATTTTAAGTCTGTCCATCTAGCTGCCTTGATTCTCTGTCCAGAAAGTTAAGAACTTATCCAGGTGATATTTCCAGCAAGTTGTTCCTACCTATTCTGATTTGCATCTAGTTACATAAAGGTGCTTCAGAGTTGAATAGGAAGTGTGAAGTGCTGGAATAAATCAATCTTGTTTGTGTATTTCCTCTGGATGTTTGAAGTGACACCTGGTATTGGACTAGATAGGCAATCCCAAACACCAGTACAGGCTGGGGAGTGACTGGTTGGAGAGCAGCCCTGAGGAGAGGGACTGGGGACTGCTGGTGGATGAGAAGATCAACATGAGTCACCAGTGTGCCCTTGCAGACCAGAAAGCCAACCAGAGCCTGGGCTGCATCAGAAGTGTGGCCAGCAGGTCGAGGGAGGTGATTCTCCTCCTCTGCTCTGCACTGGTGAGACCCCACCTGGAGTACTGCATCCAGTTCTGGAGCCCCTGGGACAAGAGGGATGTGGAGATGCTGGAGCATGTCCAGAGAAGGGCCAGGAGGATGCTTAGAGGGCTGGAGCACCTCTGCTGTGAGGAGAGACTGAAAGAGTTGGGGCTGTTCAGTCTGGAGAAGAGGAGGCTCCCAGGTGACCTTCTTGTAGCCTTCCAGTATCTGAAAGGGCCCTACAAAAAAGCTGGGGAGCGATTTTTTTTTTAGGCTGTCAGGTGGGGACAGGACTGGGGGGGAATGGAGCAAAGCTGGAGATGGGGAGATTAAGACTACCTGTGAGGAGGAAGTTGTGCAGATTGAGAGTGGTGAGAGCCTGGAATGGGTTGCCCAGGGAGGTGGTTGAGGCCCCATCCCTGGAGGTGTTTAGGGCCAGGCTGGATGAGGCTCTGGCCAGCCTGATCTAGGGTAGGGTTTCCGTGCCCATGGCAGGGGGTTTGGAACTGGATAATCCTTGTGGTCCCTTCCAACCCTGACTGATTCTATGATTCTAGACTCTATTTTGCAGTTTTTCATTACAACTGAAAATTTCCAAATGAGGCTGAGTGATGTGGTTTAAGTGGAGATTTGATTCTCAACTCTTCAACTTTCTTGATAGTCCATTGTGATTTTCAGATGCTTTGAGAAAATTGACTCTCTTGCACATAGTACTTTGAGACCTTGGAGGCTTTTCATGAGAATCAAGACTTGTCTCCTTCCAGTCTTAAAAGGCTTTTAATATACCATTGACCACTCTTGCAATTTCTCCAGACTTGATGTGTTTTCATAAATTAGGTACAAGGCATGCATACGGTTGGGGAAAAAAAGAAGAAAAGCTTTATTTGCCCCTGTATCTCCTTACCATAAAAACAACAAACAAAAAAACCCCACAACTACAACAACAAAAAAAAAATCAACTAGACCATGGCACTAAGTGCCCCATCCAGTCTTTTCTTGCACACCTCCAGGTGACTCCTCCACTTCCCCTGGGCATCCCTCCAATGGCAATATATGGTTGGCTAAAGACAGCATGAAAGATAATTGAAGGAAGAAAATACAGTGAGTAGGTATGGAAAGGTCAGATTGTATCCAGTTAGCTTCATGAATTAATTCACTTTATAATATCACATTCTTTTATTAAGCACCCATGGAATTCATTTGGTCTTATTTGATAAGATTTCGTGTTAGTGTAGTTAAGTAATGTTGTCTTAACAAACAAAAAGAACTCCAAATCAAGTAGACATACTTGTATGTAAGGTTCTGATGAGGTGATAGCAAGCTTATAGTCTAAACTGTGTGCTTTGTAAACTACCTGTGAACCTGCATGGAATTTCTTTTAGATTGTGTATTTGTTCTTGGTTTGTTCTGTCCTGAATGAATCTTCTTGATCTTATGCATGAGAACTGTAGCAAGTCTATTAATTGGGTAGTTTGGATGATGTCTTTTGACAGTATAGTGTGTACAGTCAGAGCACAAGGCAGATCAAGTATTTCATCTTCACTAAAGACTATGTGAGAGTGTGTTTAAACAAAATTACATTAAAAATGTATCCTGTTAACAGTGAAGCATTCATTAAATTCTAATCCATTTTATGTAAACCGAACAAAGTTTATAAATGCCGTGTTTGGGAGCTTAAAGTGTGTTGTCTGTTGTTTCTAACATCCAGTTCCAAAAGTTAATTCAGACAATTACAATCAGAGCAGTGTGTATACAAGTTAGAGAATAATTTTTAAAGTCTAGGCTAGAAATCTTTTCAATTCACTGTTACTTTTCTCTTATACTACCAAACTTCTACCTTTTAAATAGTTCCCAGATGTTCTTGGAAATGAAGTGCTTTACAGTGATGTTAGATCTCTTTAAATCACAAGATCTGTCTTCTGGCTTGTCATACCCCTTGGGAAATTCATGCCTGTAGGCTGAGAATGACTGTGCAGCTAAGGTTTTTCCTTTTTTCTTGTATCTGGGGGAGGAATGGGGGAGAGAAGGAAGGGCTGGGATGGCAAAAGCAGCTTGTTTCTTAGAGAGGTTTATAATACCAGGAATGAGGGGATTTATCAGAAAATGTATTTTTTCCAAGAAATTTGAGTCTATTCTTTGTCTTTTCCAATGGGAATTTAAGAAATTACTTTAGATGATGCCTTTGGCTTTTTTACAAAGTGTGTTTTTTGTCACTTCTTTACTATTTCTAGTAGCATTGTTTTAGTGTTCTTGTGGTATCACAGTGCATCTAGTCACGCTTCTAATAATACACTCAGTTCTGTAATACACTTCTATAATACACTCTGTTAGGTTTAGCTGTAACTTCTGATCAGTCTCCATAGTCCTGAAATCTTGGGAAAAGAACCGATAATGTTTCTTGTTCATAAACAATTGTTAGAAAGCACTTTGATACTTAAAAAAACCTCAATCTCTTTGGTACCTTTCAATCCAGACTTATTAGTCTTTGTTGTTTGTGGTGGGGATTTTTTTGGTGGTTTTGGGTGGGTTTGTTTTTTTTTTTTTTTACCTTAAAGGTAATAAAATCTGGAACATGGTGAAACTAGTTGGCAAAGACTTAAAAATAGTATGCTTTTTATTAGCCTGGAAGGATAGTGTGACTGCAATGACTTCCTGAAATTACACAGCTACTTAATATAACCTGTGATAGATGGAAGCTTTAGAGTAGTCTGTGGGAGTTGGGGAGGTCTGGAATCCTACTATGTAAATCCAGTTTGTGCAATGAGGGATTCCGAGTTACTTGTGGTGGTTAAAGCAAGGAGCTGGGAAATGAATTTGTGAAGCTAGGAGGATTTTTTTTTTTTTTTTTTACCTACAATTGATTATTATTTTTTTAAATTGTAGATTAGACAGACTTACGGAAATTAATGGAAATACTGAAGTGGTGTCTTCACTTTACAGTATATGAAATAATTTTTTTGTATATGTAATTTTTGAGCTTCTCCAAAATGATTTTAAAGTCTGAGTTGGTGTATTTTTCAGCCTTGTCTGAGCAGTCCATGTCAGTTTTGCATAGCTCCATTGGTTTAAGCTGTACATTAACACGTTGCTTTCACACCACGGATAGACATGCTGTCGTGTGGCCAAGGGTGTGATAACATGGGCTTCATTGAATGGACAGTATTGACTCTGCAATGAATTTCACTCACTGCAAGAAGTTAATTTGGCAATTTCCTTGTTTATTTTGTGTAATAGTATTTTGACAGATGCTGATTTAAGGAAAAAGTGTTCTAGATACCTCTGATCTGAGTAGCTAGGGCTTTAGCTTTTTTGAAATTGAATATAGATTCATATTCTTGACATTGGTATGAAGATAAATATGACATTGAAAACTTGTGCTGTTGAGGACTAGGTGTCAGCAGATGACCTGTTAATAACATAATAGCAGTTTATATTTCTGTTGTCCTTTATAATCTCCTCTTCTCATGTCAAAATGAATCTTCAATTAGCTTCCACCATGTTGCTATTATAGGAACTTTCCTTCGCAGTCTATGATGAAACAAAGTCATTGTGGTGGTGGTGGGTTTTTTTTAACTTAGACTTGGACGTTTCTGTGATCTGTGCATTTGTGATCCTCATTGTTCTTACACAGTCTTAATCTTACTTGATTCTTTAGAACACGGCAGTTAGCAAATGGGGAGAAAGAGTTAAGCAAACATTGATCTTCCGTTCTTTAATGAATCTGACTTGCTATATTCTTCAAAGATCTGTGTTTAATTTCTTTTTCTCTGAAACACTTGGTAGAAAATACCTAAATTTAGTTTAAAGGTTTCTTTGCTTTGCATGATTTGAGTAGCAGAACCCATGTGCTTGAGAGTAAGAGTAGTAAATATTCAAGATGCTCGGGAAATGGGTAATTATTCTGTAATTTATCTGTGAAACAGGACAGCAATGAAGAGATTTGCCCTTGAAGCAAATTGCCAGTCCTTTTCTTGTAGATGGTGCTAAGCCAAAGATGCATGTAGAAAGCAAGCCATGCACCACAAACCACACATTGAATAGTCTTTCCTCTGATGAGATAAGTAAAATAAGTGTATATGTCTCTGCTGTAATTCACAGGTGCTTGTGTCACATAGTAGTGCAGTCTAAGAATAAGCATTGGCTTACTGGAAATATTTATATTAAATTGCTTTACTATACAACTACCATCTTAACAGAGCTCTTCAAGTAAATGAGAATTACCAGGCAGTTACTGGTTTTGAGTTTGTAATGCAACCATGCTCTGACCAAGTCCATCCTGTGTCTTGCTGCATAACTGATGTAGTGCAGAGGTGTCTAGACAACTCAAGAACACATAAGGAAGGGTAACCATAAGATGATTACTTGCACATTAACCGATACCTTTGTCTTTTGCCAATCTTGGCAAGTATGCATGGGAGCAAGTTAGAGGTTTGCTGTATGTTTGTGATCTCATGGTGAACTGGAAGAACATTCCATATATGAACCTGTTTATCTGTGAGTCAGACTTGTTTATTCATGAGAATAAAACAAATGCAGATTTTATGATACATGCCAGCGTAAGGAGTTCAACTTTACTTGTTATTTGGAAGCAAAATTGTTCAAACCTTTTCAAGTGTACTGACAAAATCTTATGGTTGACTCAGTGTATTCATGAAATGCAAAATACATTTCATAATTGAAGCTCTTAACTGTTCATTAACTACAAATACAGTAACTGAATATCCACTCTGAGCAACGTGTGCTCTATTTGGACCTTTCTGCTGTGGATTAAGAAATTTATAGCTTACCGGGAACCAGAAGTTTATGTAATCACTTTTGTGTTGTGCTAGTCAGCAGTTGCTGATGTAAGTAACTTTTGGAAGCTGAGGACTGTTCAAATCTGAACTATTTTAGAATTGTAAAGTTCCTGCAGGTTTTAGGAACAGCAGTCATTTGGTCAGATGCTTCAGCTGTTCATGTCATAATTCTTGTGCTGTTGCAAATTAATGCCTCGTGTAACTGCTGCTTGAATTGTTGTAATACACCTGACTATGAACTGATTCAGTGTCTGCTGTTAGTTCTGGTTATGCAGTTGAGCTGTCCAGTCTACAGACAGGGGCTTCCAAACCAGACTAGGTACATAGCTGTGAGCAGAAATAACTGCAGTTATCACTGAGTGATCTGAGTGATTCCTAAGAATCTGGAACTTTGCAATATTTGAGCCATGTAAATATTATGTTAGAAAAACACAACAATAAAGAATGAATGTTTATGTTTCAACTTGTACTGAGTGTCTGGATTAGTTGTTATATTTACAATAGAAAGCAATGTAGATTGAGTAATGGAGAGTTTCCATAAGTACTCTTAACTTGTTTCTCCATTTTGTCCAGCTAAATGTTTCCTTGGTTATATCTGATTAGTGGTCTGTCCCTGCATTGAGAAGATGTGGTCCTTCCAGAGTCCTACTTAATCTTAGTAGTAAGCTTGGCTCAGTTTTTAAAGGGAATCTGTTGTTGGTTTGGTAGGCAGAGCTTTGTTTGCTGTGTACCCATAAGAATTTAAGGGTATTTAATAACCTGTATAGACATCCTTCAGAGCTGATGTTGAAAACTTTTTAATGCCTTAGCATAAATTTGAATGGCTTTATGTGTGCATGCTATTTTTGAGAGCTCTGTGTGGATGAAACAGACTTTGAACATCCTGTGCTATGTATGGACACACATGCTAGGTAAAGGTTTGACTTAGTGCATCTTGTAACTGTGCTGTCTAGAAGGATGTTACCTTCAGGTTAACCTAGTAAGCAGTATTGAGATGCCTTTTTAAACATGCCCACTATTCTTGAGATTCTATTGCAGTGTCCACAGCAGAATTAAACCATTTTATTTTGATGAAGATGTATAGGAACTGTTATCTTCCCTCATTTCCATTTTAGCAGTGACCCGGATTAGTGTTAAGGGTGCTGGGGGAAATACTTCTGAAGTAGGGAAAGAACCAATCAGAAATGAGTGTCTTCAAAGGATGTCAGGTTTATTGTCTTTAAAAGAATTTTAAAGGAAGATGATCTAGATATTTTGGGGTCTCCTTGAGAGATGAAGTCTTGAGAAATGGAGTGGGTAAAAGAAAAAAAGTGAGGGGGGGAAGGCCTCTTCACCTTTGTCACTTGCCCACCTTTCAAATAATTTGAGAGGAAAAGATTGTCTTGTATGTTTTCAGTGTAAACCTTAGCCACTTTTTGCAGCCCACTTTGGAGTCATTTTCAAAAGGCACATTTACTTGATATGTTTAAGAACTACAGTGAAGATTTAATTCTGTACCCTGAACTGTGTTTTGCAGGACAAGTGAACATCTTCCAAATGGAAATTGATGATTTCCAATGAAAAAAAAAATCTGTTTTGTTGGGCTTTTTAAAAAAAAAAAAATTGTTTGAGTTGAGCTAAACACAACATTTCTAGTTGTATAGATTTCCCTTGTAGCTTCAGCTAGATATTATATATACTGAAATACTACAACAATTGAAATGGGCTAATATTCTAATTTAAAATGCTGGACAAATTTATTGTTCAGCAGTTCTCATTGTGTCTAGAGGTGGCTTAATTTCAGTGGTGGGTGAAACAGCTGTGCTTGAGCTGCTCTTATTTCAAAGATTGCCATGTAAATATACTGCTTTGCTTAAATTTCAGCTTGTTGCACTTATCTGAAAAAAGGGATGTCTGCCAAATCTGAATAGCTTTCATTATGCTTGCTTAAATTCTTCTAGAGGTTTTCCCTGTCAAACTGACTTTTTAATATCATCTTTTTTTTTTAAAAATCACATAATAGAAGAAAAAAAAAATCTCTTACTGTCTCTTTCTTTTTAGAGAGGATCTGACGAACTTCTTTCAGGCAGTGTACTCAATAGCCCGAACTCTAACATGAGCAGCATGGTAGTTACTGGTAAGTGATGCCCTTTCAAAGGAGAAATCTATCATTTATACTTGGACTCTTTTCCTATTTACAAGGGGAGAACACTGAAACAAGAATCCGTTGTGCTATAGAGGAATAAACTGTTGGTATGAATTAGACTGTAGTCACCTTGTCACTCACAAATCTTGGGTGTTTGAGAAGAGTAATGCCATAAAATAAGTAGCAACCTTCAGATGTCTGTACACAAAATTGTTGGTGGGTGATGGGATGAAAACTTGTCTTGTGCAGCTGCCTTCAAAATAATAACAATTTACTAAGGAAAGATAAATAATCTAACTCCTGGCTGACATCAGGGTTTTCACACTTTGACATCTGCGAGTTTGGGCATTACAGGGAAGAACACTATGCCAGTTTCATAATATAGTACCAAACAAGGAAACCAGAGTTTTACTTTATTGTGGTGTAGACTGCTAAAGCAGGAAGCTTCACTTTGCTGCTGAAGTTTGAGATGACAGCAGTAGAATCTCAGCGTATCAGTGCGAAGTGAGTGCGGTGGTTTAGTCAAATTTCTGGTGATGGAAGATGGAAAGGCTTTTCATGGATTGGCATATAATAAAATGCCTTCTATTCCAGTTAATACTTCTGTATGTTGAATGTGCATTGAGCTCTCTCAGAGACCTCACTTCAGATGTGATCCCTTTTCTCTTTTTTTCTTCCCCCCCACCCCGTATATTTGGGGTTTTTCTTTTCCTCAAATGTGAAGGAATTAGTTCATGGCATCACAGTGTTTTTGCCTGATTTACTGCTTTAATGTGCCTGAACAATTTTTCTGTATTTAGGTGCTGAGCAGTGTAGCTGCTAGCATTAGTAGCAGGCTTTTTCCTGTAATAGCAAAAGACTGAGATTCAGTATATTACTTTGTGTTACAGTTAGGATGCTGTGGTGGCACCTGTAGTTTTGTGCTTTCTCATCCTATGTACTTAGCACAAGCAGAACCCTGCCTGTGTAACTTATAGAATCATAGAATCAGTCAGGGTTGGAAGGGACCCCAAGAATCATCCAGTTTCAACCCCACTGCCATGGGCAGGGACACCTCACACTAGATCAGGCTGTCTAGAGCCTCATCCAGCCTGGCCTTAAGCACCTCCAGGGATGGGAATTCCACCACCCAACCCGTTCCAGGGTCTCATCACCCTTACTTCACATGTTTCTACTCCACTATGTTGGAGTGCTCATGCCTTGCAGAATGAACTAATCCAGTCTTAAACTGTGCTGCCAAAGAGTTGTTTTTCCTTGGAGCAGTGCAGTGACTACATCAGGAAATTCCCTCAGGACTCTGGGATGGATCTCACCAGGTCCTATGTATGTATGTAGGTCCTATATCTATCTATAAATAAATATAGGACCTATATCTGACCTGTATGGATGGGGGTGTGTGTGTATATACATAAATATAAATATATATATATAAAAACATATATATGTGTGTGTGTGTGTATGTATATATATGACATAACTTACATAGATAGATAGATATATATATATAATTCCTATATATATAGGACCTGTATATAGAGACAGGAATATAGGACCTATATATATGTGTTTTTGTGTATATATATTTTATATATATACATATATATGTCTGTGTGTGTGTATATATATATATATGTATGTATGTATGTATGTATAGTATGGTTCTATATAAGACCTATACAGGACTTACAGATGTATAAATATATAGGACCTGTATATATACAGGACCTACATATATATATATAGGACCTGTGTGTGTATATATGTCCTGTACATTCATAAATACATATCTATATATAGGACCTGTGTATATATATGTGTGTACAAGACACACACACATATATGTATATATGTATGTGTGTGTATATATGTCCTGTACATACATATATACATATGTACATGCATATGACCTATATATATATAGAGAGAACACACCTCTGTGTGTGTGTGTATGTATGTGTGTATATGTACACGTGTGTGTGTGTGTATATATATATATATGTCATATGTATATGTTCAAGTTCCTCAGGTGGTCCTGAATCTGATGTTCCCTTTAGAATGCAGGGGACTTTACCCCTGTGGTCCTCACTTAGTGGTCCATCAACTCTGGAGGGGTGAGGAGTGAGGTTACCAGTGAAGACCAAGGCAAGAATGTTACTGAGTACCTCAGCCTTCTCCTCATATGTTGATTGGTGGAAAAATGATCCCAAACAGGGAGAAAACCCAGTCTGCATATAGAGGTCGATGGAAAGACTAATTTGGCTTATTTGTGGTTTTTTTAGAGCAGTTTCTTGGGATTGTGTTCAGATTTCTCACCTGTCTGCTTTTGTTAAATAGCATTAAAACCCACTTGTACAGTAGGCTGAATCCATAGTTTGGTGTTATTTCTGAATATATCCTCCCATAGCTGTCATGTGCATTGTGAAATTGGAAATAATTTTCCCAGACTGGCACAGTTTTCAGATTGTAGACCCATAAGTAGTTAGATCTGAAATGGATGGAATGGATTAATTTTTCTGTATCTATCTCCTGAAGCCAGATTAGTTCAAATATTCTTAATATGCAAATTAATATCCTCCTTTTCCTTCAGTTCTGTTGTTACTTTTCTCTTTAGAAGAATGCAAAACATTTGAGAGTTTGGGGTTGTTTTTTTGTTTGTTTTCTGTAACTGAGGCATGATAGTGGTGGATCTTTCTCAGATTGTCTAGAACTTAAGAGGATCTGTAATCATTGATTAAATTCTTTGAAAGGAGACTCTGTAGCTCTTAAAACTTTGGTCCTTAGTGTTTGGAAGTGCCATGACTTTGAGACCTGGTCATTGTTTGCTGGTTTTGACCTTGACCTTTTCTGTAGCTGATCCCATGATATTTTTCCAGATATCTAGATGAACAGAAGACACAGTTTGCCTGTGCAATCCTCTGACCCTTACTGATAAAAGTATTACACAATGGAAAAAAAAGTTGTTGCTAGGAGGCCTAAACTTAAGAGCGAAAACTTGGGAATCACAGCCTCATTTCTTTCTGAATCTCTGCTATAGACATATTAACCTAAACCAAATTGCTTAAGTTGTCCAAAAAAAAAAACCAAAAACAAAAAGACACTTTCAGGGAAGTGGTTGTTTTGGGAATATTTTTTTTTTTTTGGGTAGAATTAGGGACTGTGTAGGTAGCTGTGAGGCTGGAGATGAGATTTTAAAAGATGGTTGTCCAGCCTTTTTTATCATGGTAACAGTTCCATTAGGTTTTTTTGGTGTTCAGCTGCCATTCAATCAGAGTACTGTAGTACTGTAATTCTGGTGTGGTGCAGCTGACAAGCTGGAGGGAAGGGATCCATACAAAGGGACCTGGACAGTCCTCAGACAGACAGAACCTGGAGGAGTTCAACAAGACCAAGTGCAGAGTTCTGCACCTGGGTCGGAGCAGTTCCAGGCTCTGATATAGGCTCGGCAGTGACTGGCTTGAGAGCAGCCCTGAAGGAAAGGACCTGGGGGGTACTGGTGGATGAGAAGCTCAACATGAGCCACCAGTGTGGACTTGCAGCCCGGAGAGCCAACTAGAGCCTGGGCTGCATCAAGAGAAATGTGGCCAGCAGGGTGAGGGAGGGGATTCTACCCCTCTACTCCACTCTGGTGAGACCCTACCTGAAGTGCTGTGTCCAGGAAGGATCTGGAGATGCTGGAACATGTCCAGAGAAGGGCCAGGAGGATGAACAGAGGGCTGGAGCTGCTCTGCTGTGAGGACAGGCTGAGAGAGTTGGGGTTGTGCAGTCTGGAGAGGAGAAGGCTCTGAGGAGACCTTCTTGTGGCCTTCCAGTATGTGAAGGGGACTACAAGAAATCTGGGGAGGGACTTTTTAGGGTGTTAGGTAGTGATAGGACTGAGGGGAATGGATCCAAACCAGCGGAGGGCAGATCGAGATCAGATGTTAGGAAGAAGTTCTTCAGCATGAGGGTGGTTAGAGCCTGGCACAGGTTGCCCAGGGAGGTGGTGGAAGCCTCATCTCTGGATGTTTTTAAGGCCAGGCTGGATGTGGCTGCGGGCAACCTGATTTAGTGAGAAATGACTGCTTATGACAGGGGAGTTAGAGCTAGATGATCCTTGAGGTCCCTTCCAGACCTGACAGTTCTATGATTCTACATACATAGCTACAATTGCTTATTGTATAACTTTTAAATCTAAGTAAAAATGTTCCTTCTCATTAAGAACTAGAAAAGACATTTTCTCTGTGATGGGTTACTTTTATGGTGAACTTCTTGTGAGGCTTTTTATCAGATGAAGAACTTAATGGAAGTTTTAGGAAGAATTCCAAGTATGAAGATGCTCATGCCTTGAACTTTATTACTGAAATCCACAGGACAACTTCATTATTTTTAAGAAATGTAGATAAAGAGCAAAAGAGGAAAGTTCAGTGAAAATTGTCTTGTTAAAGCCTGGGGATTAAAACAGAATTGGCAGTTGTTATTACTATAGGTGCCACCATTTTCATTGTTCACATTTGTGTATTTAAGTTCAATCAGTAGAAGTATTTCAGAAATCATTTTGCAAGTGAGCTCAGCAAACTGCTGGAGCTTTGAATGGTGCCATTAATCTTGATCTTGGTTTTATTTCATTAGCAGAAAATGTTAGCAGTGGCTTTGGTAGGTAGTACATTGTATTAACAGAATACTTTGCACTGTGAGGCATGTGAGCTAATAATATTCCAAGTGCTGTGTTCATTTCAGGGAATAAACATAGATCTGCTGGTTTTGATGGCACATTAAGTGAAATTGGTTATTAGTTAATGTTAACGATGCCTAAACATAGGTAATTTACTTCTGAAGTTTGCAAATTGATTACAATTAATAGTAATTGGATAGATTTGAAGTACAGCACATGTGATTGGAAAGTGTAATAATTTAATAATAGACCATCATTTCCATTTTTCCAGTGATATGCATGTGCATATGGATGAACTAAGTATTAATGATTTTTTTGTAAATTTAGAAACTGTAAAAAAAACAAACAAAAAAAAACCACCAAAAAAAACCCCCCAAAAAACAAACAAAATCCCCAAAGCAAACAAAAAACCCAACCAAAAATACAAACTCCTGAAGAAATCCTCAGGATGCAGTGAATGTTATTATTAATTTAGTTAATTTCTGTTTGCATCACCACATTACAGTAATTTATTTTTGCTCCATTTTAATTGCTTTTCATTCTAACTGCCTTATTTTTACATATTGCAAGGGCTCAAGGGAAGTGCATCACTTCTAGGCTTGTGCAGCATTGACCAGCCACACCACCATATTGTGAAAACTCTTTAGTCTGGAGAAGACTGAGAGGGGATCTAATAAATGTTTATAAATATCTGAGGGATAGGGGTCAGGAGGGGGGACATGCTCTGCTCACTTGCTCCCTGGGATAGGACACGGAGCAATGGATGGAAGCTGCAGCACAGGAGGGTCCAGCTCAACACAAGGAGGAGCTTCTGGACTGTAAGGGTACCAGAGCCCTGGCACAGGCTGCCCAGAGAGGTTGTGGAGTCTCCTTCTCTGGAGCCATTCAAGGCCTGTCTGAATGTGTTCCTTTGTGCTCTGAGTGAGATTGTCTGGTCCTGCTCTGGCAGGAGGGTTGGACTGGAAGATCTCTGGAGGTCTCTTCCAAACTCTGACAACCTCTGAGCCTGTTCTCTAGGGTTTGAAACAGAAGTGCAGCCTATGTGCACGTTTTGCAGCTAAAAGCTATGTGATTACTTTTTACATTGTTTGATGATGTTTAGTTATATAAGCCAAAATTCCTGATGGGCACTGGGAGTTTTATTTCTGATTGATCAGTGTCATCCTTTGTGCATGGCCCATGTCCATGACTAAAAGTATGCATCTGTTTCTACTAGTTCAAACTTTAGATGAAGCAGTTAAAACTTCCACAGTGGCGAATCATAAAATGGTCTGGGTTGGAAGGGACCTCCCAAGGTCATCCAGTCCAACCCCCTCTGCACTCAGCAGGGATATCTTCAACTAGATCAGGCTGTCCATAGCCTGTCCCAGCCTCACCTTCAATAGCTCCAGCCATGGGGCCTCAAACACCTCCCTGGGCAACCTGTTGTAGTGTTCCAGCACCCTCATGGTGCAGAACCTGTTCCTCACATCCAATCTCAATCTGCTCTGCTCTAGTTTGAAGCCATTGCCCTTGTCCTGTCCCTGCAGGCCTTTGTAAACAGTCTCTGCAGCCTTCTTGTAGGCCCCCTTTAGATACTGGAAGGCTACTATTAGGTCTCCGTGGAGCTTTTTCTTCAGGCTGAACACCCCCAGCTCCCTCAGCCTGTCCTTGTAGCAGAGCTGCTCCAACCACCTGATCATTTTTGTGTCCTTCTCTGGACCTGCTCCATCAGCTCCATGTCCTTCCTGTACTGAGGGCTCCAAAGCTGGATGCAGCAGTGAGGATGTGCAGGTGAGGTCTTACTAGAGCAGAGTGGCATGTAGTAGTGGCCTAGCAAAGCAGGGATAATGAGGTATGAAAGTACTTTGAAGTGTGAAGTCCTACAGAACACACTCATCCTTAAAGTGCCAAAACATCGATTAAAAAAAACCCCAACTTATCAACCAAACATAGTTTACACTGAATATATAAACTTTAAAGTTAACAAATGCAGATTTCAGAGATCCTTACGTTCTTCATATTTTCTCTCTTTATTTTGGGCTTTTTTTGTTTGTCTGATTCGCTCTTTGAGTCATTTTAAATTTCAGATTTTTATCTTCAGTTTAAACTTCTGAAGATGTCTGTTATAACCAAATACCCTGATTTTCTCTTCTGAGAAACTTGCTTGGGAAAATTCCACTGCACTTCTGTAAGAGTTTGTCACTGGATCATGCCAAAGGTCTACTCTTTCTGCATTCTGTCTGTGGCATATATCTGTATATATTTATATGTAAGGGATGAACTGCAGGAATGAAACCACAATGGTTTCTGTTACACCCTCCCAATTTGTGGCTGACTGCAGTTTCCTTACCTGGTTATTTTATGCAGATGATTGTGTTCAGTGGTCACTGCAATATTTAATCAGAATTTCTGTCTGATCATGATGCACAGTTGTAACCTAGGCATTTCCATTGCCTTTCTCTTGGTCAGGATATGTGCCCCCAGCACAGGAAGGACATTGAACTGTTGGAGTGGGTCCAGGGGAGGGCCACAAAGATGATCAGAGGGCTGCAGCAGCTCTGCTCTGAGGACAGGCTATGAGATTTCGGGCTCTGCAGCCTGGAGAAGAGAAGGCTTCCAGGAGAGCTTGGAGTGGCCTTCCAGTATCTGAAGTGGGCTACAGGAAGGCTGGGGAGGGACTATTGACAAGGTCTTGTAATGACAGGATGAGGAGTAATGGGTTTGAACTGGCAGAGAGGAGGTTGAAACTGGATGTTTGGAGGAAGTTCTTTACAGTGAGGGTGATAAAACACTGGCACAGGTTGCCCAGGGAGGTTGTGGAGCACAGAATCATAGAATGTGATCAAANCCCCACCTGTAATATTGCATGCATTCCTGG
Source organism: Ramphastos sulfuratus (assembly GCA_013399055.1). Lineage (NCBI taxonomy): Eukaryota > Metazoa > Chordata > Aves > Piciformes > Ramphastidae > Ramphastos > Ramphastos sulfuratus. Next base: position 24,060 of record WBNM01040411.1, read on the forward strand.
CCTTCCTAGTTCAAGAGGAACTGGGATCTACTGAAGAGAGTCCAAGGGAGGGCTACAAGGACGCTGAAGGGACTGCAGCACTGCCTGAGGAGGAGAGGCTGAGAGCCCTGGGGCTGCTTAGGCTGCAGAGGAGAAGGCTGAGAGGGGATCTGAGCAATGTCTGTAAAGAGCTGAGGGCTGGGGGGCAGGAAGGAAGGCACAGGGACAGCCTCTGCTCACTTGTGCCCTGCCATAGGACAAGGGGCAAGGGATGGAAACTGCAGCACAGCAAGTTGCAGCTCAAGATGAGGAAGAACTTGCCTGTAAAGGTGCCAGAGCCCTGGCTGCCCAGAGAGGTTGTGGAGTCTCCTTCTCTGGAGCCTTTCCAGCCCTGTCTGGATGTGTTCCTGTGTGACCTGTGCTAGATTCTCTGGTCCTGCTCTGGCTTGACTGGAAGCTTTCCAAAGGTCCCTTCCAACCCCTGAGATCCTGTGATCTAAAATAAAGACTTAATATATTTTCAATGTATTTTTGGTCTCTATGGATTTCTTGAAAAAGCTTTTGGAGATAGAAACTGTAGGATGAAATTTTATTAAAATATGTTTCCAAAAAATAGCAGTAGGAAGGTATTCACTGTTTGCTAGGATTTAGACTCACCTTTAAGATAAAGTTTTCAGCAAAAACTGCTTTGAAGCACGAAATGTTTGTGAGTTGAGCAATTGAATGCTGTGTGCTTGCAGTATATCCTGTGTACATTGCACTTCATTCTGTTGCTTATGTAAATTTCTGTTTCTCTCTTTAATAAATTAAGATTTTCTAGCTAAAAATGCCAGGGTCTCATGTTATTTACCTAATGGCCATTTCTAGGTTATGTCAGCTCTTAAGAATTCAATTTCAACAATTTGGTTTATGCTAAACTGAAGGAATCCTGCGTAGCAGGGATGTGGTTTATGTATCATTTGTGTTTAGTCTGTAGTATCCTATTTAGACAAGAGAATAATGCTTTGATTGCCATTTGTAGAAAAGAGATTTCACTTAGAAATAGGCAACTGTTGGAAACTGGATTTTTCTTCTTGGTGGAGAGCCAGAGGGCTTCTTACATCAGTGCATTGGCTGTTACAGAGCAGAGACTTTTTTGATTGTTTGAACTCAAATGTAACAAATATTCAGGATTAGATTTCTGTTCCTCTGCTCCCTCCTGCCCCCACCCCTTCTTGTTTGTTGTTTGTTTTGGTTTTTTTTTTTTAAAAACCCATGCATTTAAGGTTGGATCATGATTACTGGACCATGCATATTCCAGCTCAGGATATATCATCTATTGGAGCTGTGGATTCAGATGAATGTAAAACCAGTTTGAGCACTTTAATAGTGGCTTTTCCATATTACATTGAACTGATTGCTGTGTTTGTGGTTTGGTTTTGGGGTTTTGTTTGTGTTGGTTTTTTTTTTCCCCCCACCTTGATTAGAAATAGGATTAGTGGGTCCAGAGG
>WBNM01040412.1:0-23618 GCA_013399055.1 Ramphastos sulfuratus
TGTGATACTGTGTGATTATTAGAATTTTTTTTCTCACTGGGAGGATACTGCAGCACTGAAATCAATGCCCAAAAAGTCTGTGGGATCTCCAGCCTTGGAGATACCCAGATCTTGACTGTATGAGGCCCTGAACAAACGTGATCTCAGCAAACCCTGCTCTGTGCCAGTGGTTGTCCCAGATCTTTACAGTGAGGGTGGTGAGACATTGGCACAGGTTGCCCAGGGAGGTTGTGGCTGCTCCCTCCCTGGAGATGTTCAAGGCCAGGTTGGATGAGGCCTTAAGCGACTTGTTCTAGTGGGAAGTGTCCCTGTCTATGGCTGGGGGTTGGAACTGGATGCTCTTTGAGGTCCCTTCCAACCTAAACCATTCTATGATTCTATGATTCTATAACCTACAGAGGCCCCTTCCAGCCTGAACTATCCCTCCATTTTGAGCCAGGTCCTACAGATGGCAGTGAAAGAACTTCGGCTACCATGCTTGAGGATGAGGCAGTGTTAAGTCTCTGACTCATAATTAGGCTGGAGTTGCTGATGAATTCAGGGTGTTTCACAACTCTCTGTCAAATTTTATGGTAATGAATGTTGATGTTTATCCTTTCCAGCACTAATGGCTGATCTCTTTGAACTTTTCATGATGCTTTGGACCAGGGTAGCAGATTAATTCCTTTGAAAATACATTTTCCATGCATGGTGAGACCCAAACTTTCAAAGCCTCCAGTTCCCCAGCTGAAACTTAGTCTACAGGGAAAAAGCTTCAAGCAAATGGCAGCTGGATGGATCAAAGCAAATGATCTGGGCTGAACCATGCTCTTGAGAGATGCACTGGGGAAAAATCTGTCTGTTGGTCCTTCATTGCAACAGCAATGTTGCAGGTTGCAGTGGGTGAGTTGATGGATTTCTGTTTACATCAGTATTCCATGCAGGAAAACAAAATTCAGGCAACAGCTCTAGTGATTTATGTGCTTTATGTGGAAAAATGGTCATCAATGCAAATAATTCATACTGTGGTAAGGTAGCGACACTAGAATGTCTCATAGCATTTCACAATTGAGAGGGACAACTTCAAGTATCAAGTTTAGCTATGGATGATTTTGTTAACCATGTGCTGTACCTGTAGCAGCTTTTTATAGCTGAAGATCAGGGATTTGGCCTCTCCTCTGGCTGTACAAATGCTACTAACAAAAGGGCAGATGTACTTTAATTTGGACAACCCACCCTATTTCAGTTGTATTCAATATGCAGAATTTCATGGAGGTATATTTCCCTTTGCATTTCCATAGCACAGCAAGGAGGTTGGAGGCACTGACAGTGGGAACTCAGACTGCTGTGGCAGCTGCTTGTGTGTGTATGAGTGTGTGTGTGTGCCCCAAACCCATTTTCTTGCCTTGGCATGATCAAGTGCATGTGTGTGCAGACTGTTTGATCACTGCTGTCATGCATAGCCTGGCAGAGACAAGGTATTTCCTACATGAACTGCCGTTTCTTCACAGCTTGCAAGTGGAAGCTTAACATTAAGCAGAAACTAACAAGTTTCCACTTTTGCAGCACGTTTTAATTTTCAGCAGTTTGTATTCTGCCCATATATCCAACACTTTCTCCGAAGGTGGAAAAAAATCAACAGCCAACCGAGTCCTGGGCTGCATCAANGATAGATTTTGTTCAGTGTATTCTGTTTCCTTCCATTATTGTATTTGTCAGAGGAGCTATTTATAGAGAAGGCTTTTCACAGTGTTTTGTATTGTCCAAGTTTGTGTTTGTATTTGGGTTTGGGTTTTGTTTTGTTTTGTTTTAAGCTGGTCAGGGGATTTTTTTCTTTGAATGTTTTTGGTTTTTTACTTCTTTTTAAAACATTATTATTTTAGAGGTCACCTTTTCAGAAGCCATTGAATTTCATCCATTTCAGATACACGCTAAGAAGTAAGGAGACAGTAAGGACTAAAAAATATTATTATCCTTTCTATTACCAACAGAAACATCCTCATCTGGGTCCCATTAGAGAGGTAACTGCCTATGTTAATAAAATAAACCAATATAGAATCACTACCAGTCTTAATGTTGGGATTTAACGACCTAATTTAGTAACTCATTTATGCTGTGTTTTAGTAGTGTGACCTCTCTCGTGTTAGCTGAGTAAATAGAACAGATGCAGATGCTTGCCAGAGGTTCAGAGTCTCATAAAGTTGTCTGGCTTGAATATGCCTTATAAATTCACTGGTCTTCACTTACTGGACTCAAGCTTCAAAGCAAGGATGAAAGCCAGAAATGCAATATTTATACTTACAGATCTAGCTGTTCTAACATAGATCAGTCATACACCAAGAATGAGCTACAGGGAGAAACCAGAGTAGCAAATAAACCACTTTTTTCATTTTCCACTGGCTTTACTGAATCTGTCTTCCTTCAGTGTCTAAGGCACGGTGAAGAGAGTTATCTCACTCTCTTTGTAGAAGCATTTTCAGTGTCCTAAATCTCCAATTACCTAACGACTGCTTTGGAGATGAAAAGGAAATATGTGTTGTGTTTCTTTCTGTGATTCCTTCTCATATTTCTGTACTTTTTCTATATGGGGAAAGGCACCTGTGTGCTTTACAGAGTGCATTTGCTAGGGATTATAAGCAAAGCTGCTGTGTCAATAGCTGTAAATAAAACCAAACCCATAAGAAAAGTCCAGCAGCTAATCTAGTTCTCAAAAAACAACTGATGGAGGTAAAGCAGGTCATCTGCCAGCCTCTGCACCAGGATGGCTCCCAGGTGGAGCCAGGTAATATTTGTGTCTTGAGCAAGTCTCTGAGCATGCTGAGAGAGCCTCACAGAAAAATGACTGGGCACAGACCACCAGCAACCTGAAGGTCAGCATGGCATCTGTCTGAAAGGTAGTTGGGATGCCGGGGGATAGAGAGACACCGCAGTATCCTTCTGTACCTGGCAGCAGTCACAGAGCTTGCCAGCAGAATGGAACTCACCGAGGATGAACACTGTCATCAGTGCTCAGCACCAGCTCTTTGCCAACGGGAGAAACAACGACATCTGGTTTAAGGCTTGTCTTTTTAACACCAGCAATATAATTTCTTCCTCTTCCAAAACAGATTCATTTGAACCCTTTTCAGATGGTTGTCCATGAGCACAGTAATTTTATTTTGAGAATTGACTCAGTTTTTGCAGTCATCTTTTTGATTAGTCTAATGAATTTTCCTCCTTTTCTCATCTTCAAATATACTTTCCCAGATGATGAGAAGGCTCTTCTCTGGAAGGAAAAGATGCTTCTCTGATGCAGAAAAGGTTTTAAATAAGGATTTTAAAAATACCTGGTAATGTAGAGGTTCTCAATATTTAAAGTACTAAGTTTGAAACATTGTAAAGTGACAGCAAATACTGGGTACAGGCTCTCTGATCCACTATTATACTACTTATTTGAGGTATCCTAAACTGGCACATAAGATCATGATTCATTTTTGGCCCAAACATATCTCAGACATTCAAAAATCCCCTTCCCAAATTTCTTCTTCAGCCCCAGATCAGGAGGCTGGCTGAAAGTTGAGAAATATGAAGTTTAAAACTAATAAATGAATACTTAGACCTTTTTTGTTGCTTCCTGTTTGCTGAACTTTGATAGAGTCATAGACCCGTTGAGGTTGGAAGAGATCTTTGAGATCATCAAATCATGGTTCATATTTTCAATCTAATTCTTTCTGGCTTTTGGAGAGAGGATTCCTTCCTACCTTGGTTTCTAAATAGCTAGGTTAAGGAGTTGAAACAAACTGCACAACTGAGTCACAGAATCACAGAAACATCCAGGTTGGCAAAGCCCCTCAGGATCACAAAGTCCAACGTAAAACCCTGCTCTACAAGATTCACCTTAAACCGTACACCTAAGCATCACATTCAAACCACCCTTAAACACATCCAGGGTGGGTCACTCCACCACCTCCCTGGGCAGCTCATTCCAGTCCCTGACCACTCTCTCCATGAAAAAACTTTTTCCTAATGTCTAATCTAAACCTCCCCAGCCTCAGCTTGAGGCCATTCCCCTTGTTCTGTCTCCAACTACCTGTGAGAAGGGACCAGCAGCAGCCTCACCACAATGTCCCTGCAGGTAGCTGTAGACAGCAATGAGGTCTCCCCTCAGCCTCCTCTTTTTCAAACTAACCATCCCCAGCTCCCTCAGTTGCTCTTCATAAGATTTACCTTCTAGGCCCTTCCCCAGCTTCATTGCCCTGAAGGAACTTCCCTAAATAGGATATATGTGCCTGTAGCCCAGGCCGGAGCACAGAGCTTAGATCCTGTACTCACCTTGTCTCTCTACATCCAAGCCAAATCGTCACTGTACAAGCACTGTAGAGGTACAGATCTCCTTCTGTATGCAAGTCTTCTTCTCCCTGCCCAAAGGCATGATGAGTTTTCACCAAGCATTGCTTAAGGCACAACTTGGTAGGAGAAGTCCTTCTTGCAAATCCATGTTATCAGCCCTGCAGCCTGCAAACTGCCGTAGACAGGATTCTCTCATCTCCACAAATCCCTGTCATATTTCATTACATATAAGCAACTCAGAAACTTAATGGGATGCCTTTCAGTTGAAGACCACTATGGCTTTTTAGTCTGAGCAGATTAATTGCAGTTTGTAACAATATAGAAAGAGATGCAGTTTATTAGAGTATCTGTTGTTCAGTGTACTCTGTTCCCTTGCATAATTGTATTTAGGATCAAATATTTTCTGTGAGTGTAAAGCCCAGTTATTTGCTTGCACAATTTCATTGACTTCTGTGGAAAAATAATGCTCATGTAAAATCCATAGTACATAATTGTTCATGTGCTGTTATAGTAAATACATTTTATAACCTTTCATAAGTTACCAGATCAGATTCCAGACTGATGAAAATGGCATTGTCAATGAAGCGAGGTAATAGGAATATTTTCACAGAATCACAGAAACATCCAGATAGGCAAAGCCCCTCAGGATCACCAAGTCCAACCTANTCATGGTTCATATTTTCAATCTAATTCTTTCTGGCTTTTGGAGAGAGGATTCCTTCCTACCTTGGTTTCTAAATAGCTAGGTTAAGGAGTTGAAACAAACTGCACAACTGAGTCACAGAATCACAGAAACATCCAGGTTGGCAAAGCCCCTCAGGATCACAAAGTCCAACGTAAAACCCTGCTCTACAAGATTCACCTTAAACCATACACCTAAGCATCACATTCAAACCACCCTTAAACACATCCAGGGTGGGTCACTCCACCACCTCCCTGGGCAGCTCATTCCAGTCCCTGACCACTCTCTCCATGAAAAAACTTTTTCCTAATGTCTAATCTAAACCTCCCCAGNTTTAGGATCAAATATTTTCTGTGAGTGTAAAGCCCAGTTATTTGCTTGCACAATTTCATTGACTTCTGTGGAAAAATATAATGCTCATGTAAAATCCATAGTACATAATTGTTCATGTGCTGTTATAGTAAATACATTTTATAACCTTTCATAAGTTACCAGATCAGATTCCAGACTGATGAAAATGGCATTGTCAATGAAGCGAGGTAATAGGAATATTTTCACAGAATCACAGAAACATCCAGATAGGCAAAGCCCCTCAGGATCACCAAGTCCAACCTAGAACCCTGCTCTACAAGATTCACCTTAAACCATAGCCCTAAGCACCACATCCAAATCACCCTTAAACACATCCAGGGTGAGTGACTCCATACCTCCCTGGGCAGCTCATTCCAGTCCCTGACCACTCTCTCCATGAAAATTTTTTTCCTAATATCCAATCTAAACTTAGTCAGTCTCATCTTGAGGCCATTCCCCCTTTTTCTGTCTCCAACTACCCATGAGAAGAGACCAGCTCCAGCCTTTCCACAACGTCCCTTCAGGTAGTTGCAGACAGCAATGAGGTCTCCCCTCAGCCTTCTCTTCCTCAGACTAACCATCCCCAGCTCCCTCAGTCACTCCTCATAAGATTTATTCTCCAGGCCCTTCCCCAGCTTCGTTGCCCTCCTCCAGACCTGCTCCAGGACCTCCACATCTCTCCTGTATTGTGGTGCCCAATGTTACTTTGGAGCAAGTATTTCTGTATTTGATGGTTATGAAAGCATTTCCTATTTGCATTATTTTTTTCACTGCCCCTGTCTCTTGAAACCAGCACATCATTCTCTTTAGTTTAGCTCCTGTTATATATATTCTAGAAATGTTTTTCTGTTCTCGGTGTAGGCATTGCTCTGGTATTTTGCAGCAATGTAGACTGCTGCAGATCCAAACCCAGAAGCACTGCAGCTCTAATTCTCCTTCTACCAAGAGGATTAATGTGAGGAACTTCAATGAAACCTCTCTGAATGCATCTCTCACTGAGAAATTCAACACTTTAAGGTGGGATTTTCCTTTTGTATTTTTTTTCTCCTCCAAATCCTCTCCTTTAATTTTTTTAAGCAAAGCATTGCAGAAAAGAAATTAAATTTGATAATGAATGCATGGTTGTACTGGTTTGAGGCTAATTGGAATATTTTTATGAGAGAAATTAGATTATTGGCTGTGCAAAGAAAATAAGGTGATGTCTAAATCACCCATTTGTTCTGCTGGGACATCTAAAAGCAGAGATACAAACACAGATAAGGCAGTGTCTCTGCCTGGCCTCTGCTGCATTAACCCTTCCACCTGACCCTGCACACTTTCCAACTAACCATCCTGCTTCTTAACTCCCCTTGCTAACCTCTTCCAACTCACCTTGCACGTAAGTGAGAGATCCTGAGATAAGGAAGAGGGTGGGAGGGGTGGAAAGAAAGTGGAAGGGTGGTTGGGAGCCCCTCCTGGGCACTCTGGCTGCTAGGAGAGGTATTGTGTTTCTGTGTAACTTTTTACTTGTATGTAACTGCATGCAGTTGTAAATAATTGTAATACATAGTAAATATCTGTGTGTAAATTGTGTTAAGCTGTAAATATAAAGCTTCATTCTTTAACTTCCATCCGGATGAATCCAGTCTGGGTGAGTTCGTTGTGTGTGGTTGGGCAGGCGATGCCCAGAACCACTACAATGGTTTACTTGCTTTGCTTTGTTTTGTTTTGGTTTGGTTTGATTCAGTTTGGTTTGGTTTGGTGTTTTTTGAGGGGAGGTGGGAAATCCCTGAGGCAGATACATTAGTGCATAGCTGTCTGGCTCAGTCTCTTCCTTTGAAACATTTTCATGTTGTTTGTTGTGGGTTTGTATGAAGCTGGTTTCCTTTAGTTTAATTTTTGTTGTTTATTTCTTCAGCTTGCAGAAAGCCATGATTGGACGTGATCAGTGCGCAGAGAGGTCAGAAGTTGCTTGTGGTGCTTTAAATCCCGTGTAACTGCACCAGAGGAGGGGATCTCCCCCCACCCCATCCCCCAAAGGGTGTGGTCTTGCCAATGCAATTCCATCCTGTCCATACTGCTGAACTAAAAATAAAGGTCACAAATATTATACAGAAGCTGCCAATGTCTGATTGTTTTTCCTCACATTGAATTATCAGGATTTCAATAAGCTATCACTTTTGCAGGACAAGCACATTTCACAGAATCACAGAATCACAGAATGTCAGGGGCTGAAAGGGACCTCAGAAGCTCATCCAGTCCAACCCCCCTGCCAGAGCAGGATCACCTATACCAGATCACACAGGAATGCGTCCAGGTGGGTTTGGAATAGCCCAGAGAGGGAGACTACACAACCCACCATGGCAGCCTGTTCCAGTGTTCTGTCACCCTCACAGGGAAAAAAATCCTCCTCATGTTTACATGAAAATTCCTGTGCCTCAGTCTCCACCCATTGCCCCTTGTCCTGTCATTGGGCATCACCCAGCAGAGCCTGGCTCCAGCCTCCTGGCACTCACTCTGCACATATTTATAAACATTGCTGAGGTCACCTCTCAGTCTCCTCTTCTCCAGGCAGCACAGCCCCAGCTCCCTCAGACTCTCCTCTTAACAGAGATGTTCAATTCCCTTCATCATCTTTGTGGCTCTATGCTGGACACTCGCAAGCAGTTCTATGTCCCTCTTGATCTGGAGGGCCCAGGACTGGACACAGTACTCCAGATGTGGCCTCAGCAGGGCAGAGTAGAAGGGCAGGAGAACCTCTCTCAACCTACTAACCACAGCCCTTTTAATACACCTCTGAAAAGCAATCTGAGTTAACAGGACATGAGGTGACTTCGTGGACAAAAAAAGATATATAGCAAAGAATGACAGAAATCAGAGCTAAGAGGGAGGGATTGCTTTAGAGCAACTGTGGTAATCTCCCAACCTTGCCAGTCAAGAACTCTTGCTGTAGTATAGGCTAGAATGTTTATTTGTTGCAATCAGTATCTGTAAGCATCAGTAGCTCCGAAAACAAGGGATTATATATTCTTCTTTTCTTCAGATTCCATTTTATGAATGAATAGGGAGTGGATCATTAGAGGAGCACAGATATCTCTACCTCTAGCTTACCTGTAGCTTTGAACAGCAGTGATCAACAGCTGTGGTCATCTAATCACTCTCCAAAGTCCCACATGAAGTACCCATGAGTGTAGGTCTGCAGCGTGAAAATCCTGATGGTGTGAAGCACTCAGAGCTGTCATCAACAATTGGTCCTTAAGGACTTCTTCAAACAAGTGCTGCAAGCACAGTGAGGACAGGCAGCCTTTCCCTGCCTGTAGAGTAAAAGCAACTGATACATGGGTGAGCAGTTACCCCACATTTCTATAACTAGTGGAGTCCCCCAGGGATCAGTGCTGGGTCCAGCGCTGTTCAACATCTTCATCAATGACATTGATGAGGGCACAGACAGACAGACAGAGTCTGCTCAGCAAGGTTGCTGATGACACCAAACTGGGAGGCTTGGCTGACACAGCTGAAGGCTGTGTGGCTATCCAATGAGACTTGGACTTCCACAGGAAAGGGAGGTTCTTCTCCCCCCTCTACTCTGCCCTGGTGAGACCCCTCCTTGAGTACTGCATTCAGTTTTGGGCTCCCCAGCTGAAAAAGGACAGGGATCTGCTGGAGAAGGTCCAGCAGAGGGCTATGAGGATGGTTGGGGACTGGACCACTGTCTGATGAGGAGAGGCTGAGGGACCTGGGGCTGCTTAGTCTGGAGAAGAGGAAACTAAGAGGGGATTTAATAAATGTTTATAAATATCTGAGGGCTGGGGGTCAGGAGGGGGTGGGACAGGCTCTGCTCACTTGCTCCCTGGGATAGGACAAGGAGCAATGGATGGAAGCTGCAGCACAGGAGGTTCCAGCTCAACACAAGGGGGAACTTCTTTCCTGTAAGGGTCCCAGAGCACACTGGTGCAGGCTGCCCAGAGAGGTTGTGGAGTGTCCTTCTCTGGAGCCTTTCAAGGCCTGTCTGGATGTGTTCCTGTGTGACCTGAGCTAGATTGTATGGTCCTGCTCTGGCAGGGGGGTTGGACTCGATGGAAGTTTAGGTTCGAGGTGAGGAGAAAGTTCTTCACCCAGAGAGTCATTCGCTACTGGAATGGGCTGCCCAGGGAGGTGGTGGAGTCACCGTCCCTGGAAGCGTTCAAGGCACATTTGGACGTGGCATTCGGTGCCATGGTCTAGTCTCGAGGTCTGTGGTAATGGGTTGGACTTGATGATCTTTGAGGTCTCTTCCAACCTTGCTTATACTGTGTGATACTGTGATGATCTCTTTGGGTCCCTTCCAAACCCTGACATCCTGTGAGCCTGTGATCTCAGGCTAACATCTTTCACAAGTGATTCAGGATCAGCTGTAAAGGCATGCAGCTCAGACTAATGACACGATTTGTGCAGGAGGTCAGACTGACTGTCTAGTCTTGGAAAAATCAGAATATAATTTTATTTTCCTGGTTTGTGAGTGCTTTTTGTTTTTGTTTTGAGTTCGTTTGTTTTTTTATGTAGTTGATTTTGTTTGTTTTATCATTCACATTGTTTGTTTTCATCACATTTTTCTTTAAAACAGGAAAGAAATTTTTCACTTTTTTTTTTTTTTTTTCCCCAAGAAACCTGGGAATTATTGTTTAAAGTCAAGCAATAGTATCTAATATTTCAAAGTTTCAGTAGAAGTTATCCGTTGACCATGTTAATATATTTACCTAATTTTAGCACAGTAAAACCTGAAGCTGCACTTCCAACAAGTATGTGAAGGGCCTGGCTGGAGAGTTGAAGAAAATAAAGGAAAAAACCAGGAGTACACGATTGGTTCTGTACTGATTCACAGCTTTGTTTGCTACCAAATATAGCATCATAGTGGTGACACAGACTTATTACAGACAAAAGCAATGAATGCAGAAAGTAAGGCGGTTTGACCCTAAAGCTTGTAATACTCAAGAGGTTTGGAGTTTTGAGTCAGGTGATGATCCAAAGCCTGTAAAGGCAGAAGAAAAACAGCCTTCAGCTTCAGTGGACACTGCTTTGGGTCTTCAGATGACTGGTGTACAGGTTTGGGTCCCACTTCCCACCCCCTGGCTGGGAATTCACCAGACTAACTCAGTTGGATGGAAGTTAAGGAATGAAGCTGTATTTATTGTACGGCACAATTTACAAGCTTATATATATTTATATATATATAACATATACAAATATGTACAACTGTATACAGTAATACACAAGTTAAAAGTAATACAGAGATACAAAACCCCTCCTGAACAGCAGACCCACCCAGGAGGGGGTCAACAAACCCCCCACCTTCTTTCCACCCCTTCCCCTATCTCAGGATCCCCCTTACATGCAGGGAGAGCTGTGAAAGGTCAGCAAGAGGTTAGAAGAAGAATGATTAGTTTGAGTTACATAGGTTCAGGCAGAGAAAGTAAAGCAGACTGCAGCCAGGGACTGTCTTTGTTATTGTTTCTTGTTTACATTTGCCTAAGCAAAACCAATGGGTAATGTAGACATCACTATTATTTTCTTTCTGCAGCCAATGATCTAATTTCTCTCATTAAAATATTCCAATGTGCTGTTTTGAAGCTAATTGGAATAGTTTTTACTGAGAGAAATGAAATCCTTAGCTGTGAGAAGAAAGCAAAACAACAGTAACCTATATCACTCATTCTTCTGCTGAGAAGAGCAGCAGTCAAAATACAGATCAGACACTCACTGCTCACACACTGCTCAGTCAGTTCTCAGTTGTTCTGCTTCCTTTCACTCTGGCGGTCTGTGGCTGCTTTCTGCCTTAACTCTAATCTGTCCTAACTCCTTTATTTCCTCTAACCTTGTTGTCTTTTTGACCTCTCACCTCAGATCTCTCCAGATGTATCACGTGAGATATACAGGGATTGATCTGGGTATTTCTGAAGGGAGGGAAAAGGGGGAAAAGGGGGGGAGGTTTGGGTTGGGATCCTCCTGGCAGGGAGGGATTTTATGTTTCTGTATTACCTTTAACTTGTATATTTCTGTATGTAACTATATATTGTGTTATATCACATCCAATCAGCCTGAAACCAGCACAACTAGCAATCAGCAGACTTCAGCCTGTGTAATTCTGTATGAAAGAAGCATTAGTCCATAAGCCAGCTGAGGAGGAATAAGACGCTCTGTGTCTTTTCAACTTCTGGGCAGTAGACATCTCTGTCACCAAAGGCAATGGACATGTTCTTGCACAACTGCTGGGAAGGCATCTAGTCGTGCTTTTCGGCTGCTGCTTCTCACTAACCCTTCACCAGAGGGAGAATTAGCAGAGACTCCATTGTCACATATCCCAAATCTGAACCCTGAGGTACATTTAAACGAGCATAGGGAAGAGCCTGAAGACTCTGTGGCTCAGCAAATTGGAGGATCAATTCTTCCTAAACCAGAAGGTGAGCATCAGAAGCTCAGATTCATAGAATCATAGAATGGTAAGGTTGGAAGAGACCTCAAGGATCATCTAGTTCCAACCCCCTGCCACAGGCAGGGACACCTCCCACTAGTACAGGTTACTCAAGGCCTCGTCCAACCTGGCCTTGAACACCTCCAGGGAGGGAGCAGCCACAACCTCCCTGGGCAACCTGTGCCAGTGTCTCACCACCCTCACTGGAAAGAACTTCCTCCTGACATCCAGTCTAAATCTCCCCTCTGCCAGTTTAAACCTATTGCCCCTAGTCCTGTCATTGCAAGACCTTGTAAATAGNATTGCAAGTGTTTACCTGGGTGTTTTCATTGTGTAGTGGTTCAGCTGGAGTTCAAGCTCTGTAAATACCAAGGAGATGGTTCCAGAGCACTTCAACAATTTCTAGCATAGGTGGTCTCAACTTGGGAAGGATTTCATGCCATGTCTGAAAGCCAAAAGCCTCTCTGGCTGTTAAAATAGTAAAGAACGAACAGCTGGGTAAGTCCCTAGAAGATAGACTAAATCAGGGTAATTTGTCATGTAATCCATTTTTAATGTGGAGAATTAAGGTGATGTCAAGAACACAATGTGTTTAATTCTCCAAATAATTACTAGTAAGAATTGACATTAAATATGAGAGAGAGCAAGTTAATTTCCACTTGTTGTTTTCAACACATGCCAAACTCTTACTTCACAGCAGTGAGGAGAGGCTGGAAGTTGTGAGTTTCATATGCATGAAGTAACAGTTGGCACAAAGCACGGAGGGAAGAAAAATAAAACCCATTAAATCCCAGCAACCAAAATTCACTTGCTGACAAAATTTTCACTCTATGCTGAAAAAAAAACCAAACCAAAAACAGTAAATGAAGACCTCATGCAGAGTATTCCACCTGAGTAAACCCAAGTGTTTGGTTGGCCTCAAGGCAAAAAATGTGCTGAGAAGGTAGCCATAAGCTTCATTTTTCCAACCTTCTCCTCTCCCTTCTTAGGAAGCACTGTCACAGACTGTCCCAGAGTGGGATGAGAGTGGAGCAGGGAAGGGTGACAGTGCTTGACTCAAGATGGTCCTTTCTTCTGCTGAGGCTCTCAGCCATGGAAAACTTGTTCTTCTCCATCGTTCTGAATGGAGACAATGGAGCTATTTGTGGCTAACAGCATCTGCCCTGCTTGGGGTAATTCTACAACAATGGAGTTTACATCCTCCCTTTACCAGCACTGCTGGATTCATCCCAGAACAGCTGGAGGTGACTATATCTGCACAACTTGCCTCTAACTCCTTGTGTCCTCAGCACAAGAAGGAGTTGGAGTGGGTCCAGAGGAGGGCCACAAAAATGATCAAGGCCCTGGTGTACCTCTTTTTTTGAAGAAAGGCTGAGACAGTTGGGGTTTTTCAGCTTGGAGAAGAAAAGGCTCAAGGGAGACCTTGTTGCAACCCTTCAGTCCTTAAAGGGGGTCTACAGGAAAAGAGGGACAGTCTTTCTAGCTGGGCCTGTTGTGTCAGGACAAGGGGTAACAGATTTAACCTAAAAGAGGGGAGATTTAGGCTAGGTACAAGGAAGAATTTTTTTATCATGAGGGTGGTGAAACATCAGCATGGGTTGCTCAGAGAGGTAGTGGATTCCATGCTCCATCCCTGGAAAGATACAAGATGAGGCTGGGTAGGGCTGTGAGCATCCTGCTCTATTTAGACATATTTGTCCCTGCTCACTGGAGGAGGATTGGATTAAATGACCTTTAAAGGTTCCTTCCAGCCCAAAGAATTCTGTGATTCTGAGATTCTTCTGCCTCATGTGTCTTCACACAGGCCTAGGATACCTTTAGCATTTAGGTCATGGCTGACAGGATCCTGGAGGCACTAAGGTGCTCTGATGTCCCCTGGTTATTCCACCTAAGGCCCAGGAGCCTAAGTTAGTCCCCTTATTCTTCTCCTTATTCTCTCTAACATAACATCTACATGGAAGAAGAGGAGCTCGGGATGAAGTCACGAAGCCTGAAAAGCAAGGAATGACCCTGGACAAATTAATTTCAGGAGTTACCTTCAGCATGTTTCCTATCAAATCATTCAGGAATCACACAAATAGACAGTTCTGTCTTGCCCATGGCTAGAATATTACTTTTAAGTCAAAGCCTTCTTGTTCAAACTGCTGCCTGATTTTATTTCTAAAGAAAGAAGCTGGTTTTGCAGTTTGTCACGCTTCTTGTTTTCAGATGGTGATGATTTTCTGCGTGGTTCACTCTAGGCTTCCTAAAACTGACATCTTGTTATCTTTCCTTATGAAAATCACACGTGACCAACATCTTTGTCTGTGACATGGACAGTCTTTGAAAAGGAATGCATTTTAGTTTGCTATCACCTGTGCTGGTTTGAGGGCAGGGACAAGCAGAGTCCCTCAGGGATCATTCCTGGGACCAGTCTCGTTCAACATCTTTGTCGGTGCCATGGACAGAGGCATTGAGTGCAGCCTCAGCAGGTTTGCTGACAACACCAAGCTGTGTGGTGCAGCTGACAGGCTGGAGGGCAGGGATGCCATCCAGAGGGACCTGGTCAGGCTGGAGAGGTGGGCACAAGCCAGCCTCATGAGGTTCAACAAGACCAAGTGCAAGGTCCTGCATCTGGGTTGAGGCAATCCCAAGCACAAATACAGGCTGGGCAGTGACCGGCTTAAGAGCAGCCCCGAGAAGAGGGACTTGGGGGTGCTGGTGGACAAGAAGCTCAACGTGAGCCAGCAGTGTGCACTTGCAGCCCAGAAAGCCAACCAGAGCCTGGGCTGCATTAGGAGAAGTGTGTACAGCAGATTGAGGGAGGTGATTCTCTCCCTCTACTCTGCTCTGGTGAGACTCCACCTGGAGTACTGCATCCAGTTCTGGCGCCTCTGTGACAAGACAGATGTGGACATGCTGGAGGTGTTTAAGGCCAGGCTGGATGAGGCTCTGACCACCCTGATGTAGGGTAGGGTGTTCCTGACCATGGCAGGGGGGTTGGAACTAGATCATCCTTGTGGTGTCTTCCAACCCTAACTGATTCTATGATTCTATGACTCATGGGAGCCATCTATCAAAAGGACACACTGAGAACCTAGTGCCTTCTCTCTAATTATCTAGGTTGATGGCTGCTCAATGAACCTATTAACGGCCTGAAGGTACTTGCATCTTTACAGGTACAGCACTGCATGATCTTTCTCTGCCACATTTAAATGACAAATGCTACCCCTGTGTAGTGTCCCAGTCTTACTTCACCTCTGGTCTGATGGTTCCCAAAAGCATCTGGTTCCAATCGCATCAGGCAGCAGAGCTCTTCTGGTGTCTTCAGAAGTAATGTCTATAGATGAAAAGTTCCCTCCTGTCCTTATCCCCAGTCCTCTAACAACTGCCTCAGTTCAAGGTTTATGCCTTTCAGTGAAGCACTTAAACACACTCTTAGCTCTAAGCACTTCACTCATGCAACTTCTTTGAATAAGGGTGGATTTAAGTGCCTACTTGTAGTTCGTGGCTTACCAGCACTTCAACAGTTTCTTTTGCAGTGATGGGATAAGATAAAAGTTAGGAGCCGGTCCTGCACCTGGGGATATGGTTTGGCTTCTGGTGGTGATGGACAACATTACTCAAACATGTCATGATACTCCAGAGTAGAGATTGATGAGGCCATAGCTCCAGCTGTTCACCAAGGATGGAGGAAAGGTGCTCTTCAAAAACCTAATTTTCTGACCTGCAGAAAATTAGGAGAGGGAAAGATTCTCCCACTTCCTCTGAATGTGGCTCACTGGTAGCACCACGCTCTGCTGGTGCAGGGTACCCCAACAGCACAGCAAGGAGCCAAGCCTTCTTGCTGTGTCCATGATTATCTGAATTCCCCATAACAGATCTGCTAGTGACATCTGTGCCAAATCCCTTCCAAATCCTACACCACCATCCCCAGTCACTCTCAAAGATGTCTTCTCTGCTGTGTCTTCTCTCACAATCAGCTCACCCATAAGAGTCAAGAGTATGTATGTTTAAGGGCAACTCAGGAAGCAAAGAGCAAGAGAAAAAACATCATTGATGCTGTTTAGGATCTCACTGAGCTAAAAAAGTCTGAGGATGCTGGGATTAAGTAGTGGGAAATAAATGATCATGAGAGAAAAATAAATAGGCCATGTTAATTTGAACACTGCAATCTACTTCAAGGGTAGTGTCAAAATGAAATGGGATGTGTTGAAGAGTGGCCAGTGATAGACTCCAGTTTTCTGCACCACTTACATACAACAACTAAGATTTCAGGAGCTGTGCCTGTCCTGGAAGGAGGGGGTGTAAAGTACAATGTAGTAATCTATCTCAGATTGGGGCTTTTCAGGGAGTTTTTAGCTGGCATTCGGAAATCATAGAATGAATCATAGCATCACAGAATGTCAGGGGCTGGAAGAGACCTCCAAAGATGATTTGATCCAGCCCCCCTGCCAGAGCAGGATCACCTACAGCAGATCACACTGGAATGCATCCAGACAGTTCTTGAATAGCTCGAGAGGGAGACTCCACAACCTGGGCAGCCTGTTCCAGTGCTCTGTCACCCCCACAGTGAAAAAATTCTTCCTCGGGTTCACATGGAACCTCCTATGCCTTAGCTTCCACCCATTGCCCCTTGTCCTGTCACTGGGCATCACTGAGAAGAGGTTGGCTCCACCCTCCTGGCACTCACCCCTTACATATTTATAAATATTGATGAGGTCACCTCTCAGTCTCCTTCTCTCCAAGCTAACAAGCNCCCTCATGTCCTCAGAAGGTGTACAATCATATCATTTTGCTCAAATTAATGTTCATTAATGTTTTTATCTATGGCAATGAAGAAGGAATTTGTTTTAGGACTAGTTGCCACTGTCTTTGTAAGGATTAGAAAAGCCAAGCTAATAAATGACCTTGACCAGATGGCAAACCCCACTCTTGTCCTCCTGCAGGTCTATTCCACAGGAGATTATATCCAGCCTTCTTCCATGACAGGCAGCTGCTAGGGAAGAGTGGACTACTAAGCCCACCAGAGCTTGACTAGGCAAAGCTGTAATGAGCTTTATTTAAAGGCTTCCCCCTACTCTTTAACATACAATATTCTGTTATCAGTTATACATGGTAAAATCAAGACATGAGTTCTGGCCCTGTTCAGTCCTCTTGTGCTGCTGCAGCAACAAAAGCTGTCAGAAAACTGCACTCACTGATGAAGCTTGGAGAAGTCATTCTAGAAAGAGTCAGTTAACCTGGACAGCCCCGTGCCTCTGCTCTGCCCTCCATATTGCCAGCTCAGCTGAGTGTCTCTGGGAGTGTGGTCACTAAATTCTCTGGGCTGCTAGCACAGTCCTGCCATGTCTAAGTGGTATGGGTCTACAGAGGAGTCCTTTGGTTGCGCTATCTTGTGCTGACAATCATGGACAAGTTGCACAAGGTGCCCTTGTGCCACCCTGATTAGAAGTGTGGCCAAGAGAGATGGCTAAAACTGAGAGAAAAAACAGGCAACTTCATTGACATGAAGTTTTTAAGTCATGCATGTATCAACAGATAAGTTGGGGAGGAAAGACACTAATTGGTCACCTCTTTTTGAACATGGATGGTATCTTTTGTGGTACTGCTTTGCATAGCTATGCTCTGCAAACTCATGGCTCTTTAGAGATCCACTGGACTATCAGACAAAAAAACAACCCACATCATATGTCATGCTGGGAATGCACTTTCTTGGATGAATACAAAGAGCTATTCATCACTGCTAGTGCTCACATAACTGACAGATTATACCACTCTCTGGCTATGAAGATGACAGTGGCCCAATAGCTAATTCTGTCTAACAGAAAGACCTCCTTTCTCGTTGTTTATAATTCTGCCAGGCTTTGGCTGCTTGAGTTGGAATTTCCCACGCTGTGTGTCACCAGAAACTGAAGTTTTGCATGTGGAAAGGCCCAGATGAAGAGTCGCAGCGCTTCCAAGTTCACATACTGTGGAAAAGTGAACAGAAATTTCCAGAGGATTGTACATTTCTCCTTTCATGAGGGAGCAGGAAAACCGTCTGAAGTTAGGCACTCCCCAGTAGTCAGTTCTCAAGGCTGAAATTGGGAGTTGTAGCTAAATAGCCTAAGTGCAAGAGGCTCCATGTCCAAGGCTCTGAGCTTGGTAGACATCCCTGACAGTTTTAACTTTGTCCAAAACGATCAATGTCTTCCGAGGCTGTACTTTGGTCCACTGACATACTTAGTCCCATATTGTAGCTCATGTTGCTGACAGAAGTGGCTTTCATCAGACTGAGATTACATTACCAGGGGGCATAATTCAGGAAGAACGCATCTAGTGACTCAAGTCTGAGCACATCTCAGGTTTTGGTATGTATGATGGCCTCACAGCTCTCCTCTGCTCACCCTTTATCTTCTCCACTTGCTGTATTTTTGACTGCACTCTCTGGCACATAGGATCAAGAACAGTTTTTCAGATCTTGCTGGTCTGAGCACCAGGCTGAAGTTACTCGTTCCTGGAGACGAATTTAGTTTGGTAGCTTTTAGAATAATTTTCATTTGCTCCACTGACTAATTCTTTTTTCTCCACATTTTCAACCCATACTGGAGGAGTCAAAAGGAAGAGTTTTCAAGGTGGAAATGAGTTGTCCCCAGGTGAGGTGGTTGTGCTGGGAGGTCATTTGGTAATCAGAATTAAGTGGCATGGGTGTGGGTTGGGAATGGGATGGGGTTTAGTGGACTTGAAGTAATTTTGAGGCTGATATGCTACAACTACAACTGTCTGAAGGGATGTTGTGGAGAGGCTGGTGTTGGTCTCTTCTCACAGGTAACTGGAGACAGAACAAGGGGGAATAGCCTCAAGCTGAGGCTCAGAAGGTTTAGATTGGACATTAGGAAGAAGTTTTTCACAGAGAGAGTGGTCAGGGACTGGAATGAGCTGTCCAGGGAGGTGGGGGAGTCACACACCCTGGATGTGTTTAAGGGTCATTTGGATATGGTGCTTAGGGCTATGGTTTAAGGTGAATCTTGTAGAGCGGGGTTCTAGGTTGGACTTTGTGATCCTGAGGGGTTTGTCCAACCTGGATGTTTGATTCTGTGATTCTGTGATATGCTTTTTCTGGGAGTAGCATCCATAGATGACAGCTCAGTTTCGTATTGTGTGGAAATGTGCTCTCTAATCTGCAGTCTTTCTAACCCTTTCTGTATGGATATTTTTATTAGAGTGAGATTTACAAGGCCCCAGAAAGGACTAGGAATGCCACAGGAATCTGAGAGGGCTTGTGCTAGGTCCCTAGAGGAGTTTTTTTCCCAATTGTTGTGCAACCCAGAAAATTTCCAGATCTCAGTAAAAACTCAGCATGTGCTATATTTTTCCAAACTGGGCATCAATGTGAATTGTAGGAGCTCTTGGTCAGGAACTATCCAGAGGCAGACTTTATAGACATCCAGAATGTTTTCATTTAACTACCCACACTATTGGACCTTCAGATGATCTAGAGCTCTGGCAAACTTGAATTCCCATTAAATTAGATAGTTTGGATCCAATTAGTAACATTAGCCCAGAAAGAGAGTGTTGAGGATGGCCTGCAAAAAAGAGCTGACTGTTTACAGTACTCTCTTTTATAGTGGATTCTGTAGTTGTTCTATATTCTGTAATGGCATTTCCATGGTGTTAGCAGTACCTCAGATGGCTAATGTAAAGCTATTTGGGTATATCCCAGCCATGCTGCATTTTTAATAAGGTCTGTGGTAGAGACACATCTGCAATCAGAAACCCTTCACATTTTGTACTGTGAACATGGTGTAATACTCTGCACCAATCCTTCAGCCAGGTCTTAGGAAATGCGTCTGGGTCCTATAAATATTTTAGTGGAAGGAAGCAAAAATACTTGCAGAACCTGCCAGGTCTTTTTGTCTCATAGGTAGGACTTCATAAAACGGAAGTGGTCTTTTCCCTTTATGATAATAAAAGCACTTTATATTTCTTTTCTGCAATGGAAAGATCATGCATTACATAGATCACACCGAACGGTATTCAGTAAACTGCAGATGTCCTTAAGTTTCCATCATAAACTTCATTTTATTCCTATTCCTTGCTTTGCCAAAACCAGCCCTGCACACCTACAACTTCACAGGCATAATCTTATTCTGGAAAAGATTTTTTTTGGAAGAGTTGAAGGAAACTGGTCAAGGTGTTTAAGAGACATGATGGCTAAAAGTAATGAGATCATCTGCTCGGAGAGTTTCCTAAATACTTTTTGGCTTGCCACATCCTGAAAGCTCATTTACCTAGAGATTCAAAAAATATTTCAGATCCATTGGTTTTGGCCAGAAATTGTGCCTTTGAATAGTTTTAGGCTGTCTGGTGACAGAATTATTTGGTTAATGAAAGTGGCTCCTGCCTCAGTGTGCATATGTGTGTGTTGTGTGTTCCCTGGAGATCTTAGCTCAACTAGACAGTGCCAATGTGCTCATAAATTTATGGCGGCATATGCAAGGTTTCTAAACAACTCTACATGCATCCTAAGCAGAAATGTATTTTCCCTGAGACTAGTCCTCTCTGTGTGTACTGCTGTCTAATATCTCCACCTGTATGGCTCCTGACTCCCACTGCAATCCATGCTGAAGCTAACAGCATGACTTTACAGGTCATAGAATCATAGAATCAGTCAGGTTGGAAGAGACCTCCAAGATCATCCACTCCAACCTATCACCCAGCCCTAGCCAATCAACTAAACCATGGCACTAAGTGCCCCGTTCAGGCTTTTCTTCAACACCTCCAGGGATGGGGACTCCACCACCTCCCTGGGCAGCCCATTCCAATGCCAATCACTCTCTCTGAAGAACTTCCTCCTAATATCCAGCCTAGACCTCCCCTGGCACAACTTCAGACTGTGTCTCCTCCTTCTGTTGCTGGTTGCCTGGGAGAAGAGACCAACCCCACCTCGCTACAACCTCCCTTCAGGTAGTTGTAGACAGCAATGAGGTCTGCCCTAAGCCTCCTCTTCTCCAGGCTGCACACCTCCAGCTCCCACAGCCTCTCCTCACAGGGCTGTGCTCCAGGCCCCTCACCAGCTTCGTTGCCCTTCTCTGGACACGTTTCAGTCCCTTGACATCTCTCTTGAATTGAGGGGCCCAGAACTGGACACAGGACTCAAGGTGTGGCCTGACCAGTGCTGAGTACAGGGGCAGAACAACCTCCTTTGTTCTGCTGGCCACACTGTTCCTGATCCAGGCCAGGATGCCATTGGCTCTTCTGGGCACTCTGCTGGCTCATGTTCATCTACTATCTATCAGCATCCCCAGGTCCTTCTCTGCCTGGCTGCTCTCCAGCCACTCTATCCCACTCTGCAGCATCCACGGAGAACTCTCCCAAGGGAACAGGATTCAAAATCTCATTCTGTTCATCCCAGTGCCCTTTCCTAGGTCAAAAATTTCCTACCTGTCGTGATCTGTGCCAATATGTCAGTCTCTGATGGCTGCTAGCCACAGGAGATGAGATTTAAGTCAACAGCTCTTGGTGGTGGTGGTTGTTTTTCTTTTTTCCAGTGTATGTTTTGTGGCTTATTTCTAGTTTTATGACAAAACAACTTCTGAGACATAATGTTCTGTTCTAAAAGAAGATTTATTTTAAAATATCTGCTTAAGGCTTTCTCATAACTGGGTCGGTTTTAAAGATGGTTCTTGAAGTGTGACCAAAACCAGAGACAGACTCATTAGACAATTTTCAGTGTCTCTCACTTTAAATAAGAATTATGTGACATCTGGAAACAGTATTATTGTGCTATACAATTGCATTCATGCAGCCTCCTGATTCACTTCTTACCCACTGCATCATCCTCTTAGCTTGTGCTGAAGGTTGTAGCATAGCAGTGTCAACTCAAAGTCTGTCCAGCACGTACCATTTACTATGGAGCATCGCCTATGGCCCACAGGATTTTGGGTTTAGTTAATAACGTTGCCAGACTTTAATATTTAAACCTTGATCTGTCTGAGAAACTGACTACTGCCAGTTTTGCTGTTGTTGAAGTCAAGCCCCTGAGCTACAAATTGCTGGAGACTGTGTGTGTATGACACTATGCTTTCTCTGTTCATTATTTCATCAAGCATCTGTTCTTGGCCATTATCTGAAGCAAGCTCTTGGGGGCCTTTGTTTTGTCTCGCTGTGAATGCTCTTACTCTATATTCTCAGTGTCAACAAAAAGTTGTCTATTTGCTGAAAACAGGGCTGAGAATTCACTTTGTCATTTTAAAGACTCTTCAGTATGTTTTTTTCCCCCCTTATTCTTTGTGTGAAGAAGCTTTAGTATTTTCTATTTATTTTTAGTATTTTTAGCATTTTTTCCAGAGCTAGGACTTGAATCCCAAGAAAAGCATTATCTTGGAATCAGAGACATGCTTTTTTCTTCCATTCTGCTTCAAAGTGTTGACTTCTGGTTCTTGACAACCACATTTTGAATGTCCCAAATAGAAACTTGGTAGAGTTTTGGACTTTGATGACATTGACAATGAGCATACCCTGACAGGACTGAGGAGGACATTACTGGCTGGACACAGCACAGGAGCTGAGGTGTAGCAGGACTCTCCAAACAGCCACTGTGTTCTGGGAGTAATGAACTGTCTGTCTGGAAGACAGAAGTGACAAGTTCAGGGGCTTTTGAGGGGCAAGAAGACAAGATGTAAAACTGACACCTCAATTAATTAGGAGAAAACGGAATACTGCCGGCTCAATAAGGGTCTACAAAGATCATAACAAGATGAGGAAAGGCTTAGAGCAGAGGGATAGGAGGATGGTCAGTGATCTTGAAGAAGAATTCCCTGAGGCACGGAACTGGGCACAGGCTTCCTGTGTTCAGTTCCTGTGTCTGGCTCTAGGCTGTGGAACCCACTGTAAGGCACTTCTCCCAGTACAAGTCCACATAGAATCTTAAGAGTCATAGAACCACTGAGAGACAGGCACTCACCAGAGGGGAATGTGAAGAAGCCATTAACTCCACCTTTCTATCCAAAGACCAAGTTAGAATCATAGAATGGTTTAGGTTGGAAGGGACCTCAAAGATCATCTAGTTCCAAACCCCTGCCACAGGCAGGGACACCTCCCACTAGAACAGGTTGTGATAATGTTACCCCAAGCTGCACCATAGTATTGTCAAAGTTTTGCCCAATGTCTCATCTAAATATCCCAAGCTGTTTGACTTAATGCTTCTTTAAGTTCTATCCTTCCAGATCTTTCCACCGAGAACTCATTAACCCTGTATTCTTTGCAATACTTTTTTAGTTGAAGACTGTTAACCTTTCCTGAACCTGGGTCGGCACAATCCCAAGCACAAATACAAGGTGGTGAATGGCTGACTAACTCTT
Organism: Ramphastos sulfuratus; assembly: GCA_013399055.1. Lineage (NCBI taxonomy): Eukaryota > Metazoa > Chordata > Aves > Piciformes > Ramphastidae > Ramphastos > Ramphastos sulfuratus. The sequence continues at coordinate 23,093 of WBNM01040412.1, forward strand.
TCAGTAATCTTTAAAACCCTTTAGACATCTCAGCATAAAGGCTTTGCCATTCATGTTCAGCTTGTTCCATCAAGGTTCTTGGATCTTCCTCTTGTGAAGAAGCACCTAGAGAGTTAGGCAGTACACATTTTTGTGTGAGTATTGTGCATTGTTGCATTCCATCCATATTAGATGATTTCTCTGTCCACATAAATTCCCATATTCTGGTATCTGTAACGTCCTACCTTGTTCCATCTGAAAGTTTACTAACTACACTTTGTATTGCATCTTACATGTCTTCAATGAAAACATCAAATAAAACTTGACGTGGGACCAAGGCCCACAGACTTCCTTGCAAACTACATTTTGATAGGTTTTACAGAAAAGCCTTGTGGATACAAGCACCTAGCCAGACTCAACCTCCTGCCCCTTCCCACAGCAGTTTAATGAAGATCACCGTAAACTGGCCAGTTCATGAGGATATTATAGGAAGTACTGCTAAAGGATCACAGGCTCACAGGATGCCAGGGGTTGGAAGAGACTCAAA
>WBNM01040413.1:1621-14921 GCA_013399055.1 Ramphastos sulfuratus
CTCATCTCCTTCTATCCATACAGCCCGAGACCAATGTGCCTTTGGACACAGGATAGCCAATCAAATGGCAGTTAGCCAGAACTGGCCATATTGGGTGAAGCCATAGGCTTCCTTTACCCTTTTTAGGGCAGAACATAGCCTTGAATAAGGCAACTCTGTGTACCTTGCTTAATGCGGTTACCGGGCAGGCCACAGACCCCAGACTTAAGTGGCTCCAGGTTCTTTGTCCCCTTTCCTGCAATTGCTGTCCCCCAAAACAGAAGGAGGGAGAGCAGAAAAAACATGCCTGGGCAAGCTAGGATATGTACAAGCATGATTTGGCCTGCTTAGGCCTACCACAACATTGGTGTTCAGTCATCTTCTCAGAATTTGGTTACTGCATGCCTTGTGAGGAAAAAAAAAATCTATTTAAATGAATGCATTCATCAGTAGAATGTTAATTTTCTTCTTGTCAGGAGACATCTTGCGAAGATGGAATTGTACAACATCAAAGTTAGCAACAGTCCTCATCTTAAAAGTATTTTGAAAGCTTCTGCTTGCTGTCTTCTGCAGTGCTGACACCAGTGGATCAATAGGTTTTTAAGCCCAGACAGGAATCACCGTGATAATCTAGTCTGACTTACAAAGTACTAAATATCATCCATCATGGTTTTCCTAAACTGGCATCAAAGTCTGAGCTTCTCCAACTTCTGGTGGCTTTAGCTGTTAGATAGGATGACAGATCTAAGAGAGCTTAGAGGGTTTATCTCACAAGAGCATCTGGAATATCAAATCTTTTTCCAAATATCTTCAAAATCCCATCTCCTCTACTGGTAAGGTTGTTAAGCTCTTTTTTTTTTTTCTTTTTTTTTTTTTTTTTTCTTCAGTATATCTGCCTTCTGGAACTGCCATATAGGAAACTACGATGTAGAGCAGGATTACTGAGCTGGGTCACTCTGATGACCTGAGTTGCAGACTCTGATCACACTTCATGTGGTAAGTGCAAACTTAGCAGAGTGTGCAGAAAGCCAAAGGCTACTACATGTGAGCTGCCTCCTTCACTTCTGTTGGGCTTGCTCATGTTCCTGGGTGACTCCTCTAGAGACAATGTTGATAATTGTCTCACCGTTTGTCAAAATGTGGTTGAGAAGTAGAGGAAGGATCCCATCATGAGAACTGTTAACCTTGATAAGCAAAATCATAGAATCAGTCAGAGTTAGAAGGGACTAGAAGGGTCATGTAGTTCCAACCCCCCTGCTATGGGCACCGACACCTCACACTAGAGCAGGCTGTCTAGAGCCTCATCCAGCCTGGCCTTAAAGACATCCAGGGATGAGGCTTCCACCACCTCTCTGGGCAACACCTTCCAGGGTCTCACAACCCTCATGGTGAAGAACTTCTTTCTTACACCCGGTCTGAATCTACCCATTTCTAGCTTTGTTCCATTCCCCCCAGTCCTATCATTACCTGACAGCCTAAAAAGTCCCTCCCCAGCTTTCCTGTAGGCCTCCTTCAGATACTGGAAGGCTACTCTAAGCTCTCCTGGAAGCCTTCTCTTCTCCAGGTTGCAGAGCCCCAACTCTCTCAGCCTGTCCTCATAGCAGAGCTGCTGCAGCCCTCTGATCATCCTCGTGGCTGTTCTTTGGACACCTTCCAGCACATCCATAGCCCTCTTGTAGATTGGCTGAGCATAAATAGGAAAGTCTTAGGTGCACACACATCATGGAGCTTTTGCAGCAGGGAGGAGAAGTGAATGATGCACCTAATATTGCTGCAAAGGGAGCTCTGCAGACTAATTTAAATACAGAGTTCATAAAGCAAGGACAGGTTCACTCCCTCCATCATAGCATTTTGGTATGGTTTACCTTTTTTCTGTGTTGATGTGTAGAGGATGATGGGCTTTTTGGGTAGTCTTGATGCTCTTGGTCAATTAATAATGCTGCAGAAAACATAATGCTACCAATGCTACAGTATTATTACATTAAATAGGTTGTTGCTTTAAATGTTCTTTCTGATGGTCTCATAGAATCGTAGAGTGGTCAAGTTGGAAGGGACCTCAANTTATCCCCTGAAAAATCATTTTCTGTGACAACATCTTGCATTTAGCTTTGGGTTTTCAAAAGCACCTTCTGAAATAGGATCCTCTCCTGTGTCTTAATCTTTGAAATTTTAGATCTAAGATATAAAGTGCAAGTTAGGAACCAGTTTATGCCTTATTGAAATGTAGTGACCTCTGGAAAAGACCCCATAAGCACTGTGCTATTTGAAAGTTGTTTACTAAAATGTACATCAAGACAAAATCTTTTTTCTGCTCTGAGTTCAGCTAATCTATTTTTTTTTTTTTTTTTGTTGGTTGGTTGGTTTGGGGTTTTTTTGTATTTTTGAAAATAAACTGCCTTCATCTTAGTATTGGTCTTCTGCTAGGGAATTTGTGATGGTTTATGCCTTCCCCCACCAAAAAGGGTACTCACTGTAGAATTAAATCTCAGCAGGAGTAGATTTAATCCTCCCTGATGACTTGTAGTCTGCGGAACATTATTGCCTGCACTTGGTTGGCCAGTCTGCCCTTCAGGAGCTGGATGTTCTCCTCTTGCTGCAGTTAACTCATGCAATAGACACAGCCTTTTATTCTGTTTATGTCCCTGGATAATGGCTGTATTGATCTGGCCCGATGTAAGCAAAAGTTCACAGTTTGCCAAATGTTGCTAAGGGTACCAGACTATTACTGCCACCAGCAGACACATTCCATCATCCCTCAACCTCAACGTGTGAAAGTCAGAGCAGCAGGATGCCACACGTTGGTGACTCAGGAAAATGGCATGTGTTGGTAACTGGCATGTGTCAGATTTGGATGCTTCCAGAATTACAAAGAGGTGGTGGTGGTGTGTTTGTTTTGTCTACCAAGCAATGCAGGAACATTTAATGGTTAGCCTGATTTTCAGTTGTCTGGAAATGAAAGCCACAGAAGCAGTGCTGTGCAGGAACACCTATTAATTTTGTTTTCAAAGACAATGAGCATTCCTTTCCTTTAAAGAAATGTAAAAGTGGCTGAAAGTGACCAGAGCCAGGAGTAGAAATGGTAAGGAAGGTGAGCTGTTGTCCAGTCTGACAGCTCTAGGCAAATGACTTCATTATCTTTTTGCTCACTCAGTTCAGCAAGAAATTTTCACTGGAAGGCAAAAGCTAAGAGAAAAGATTTTGAGCCTAAATTCCTGCTTATGGCAACTCAGACTAGAGCTGCAGAAGTGAGATCTGCTGAATCTCGTAATACTGCTTGGGGGATTTGGGTCTTTGTTTAGAAAACAATTTAAATCTGTTTACCTGATTTTTCTAGCACAAAATCCCAGTTGTCCTTTGAAATAAGAGTTATTCTAGCCCTGCTATTGTCTCATCATGGCAGAATAATTTGACAAGTCTTAGACTATTTTTAAAAGCAAGAGGACTGAGACTATTTGGGGAGGGTTAATGCTTGGAAAGCACAACTAGCTATTAGATTATTAGGTTGTTGCTTATTTTTTTTTTCCCAGAGTCCAAGGTGGAGGAGAGATTAGCTGATTTAAAGGGCAAACTGTTTTCTTTTTTTTCCCCTCTCCTTGAGAGATGGAAAATGCTGATTGCTTGATCCCATCTCATCCTGGTTCTAGTCCGTTAAATCCAAAGATCATTCTCCAAGTGGCATGGTTACCTTCTAACAAGATTAGAGGGAGAGGGGCAGTGAACTGCTCAGTTGCACTCTAGAGACCCTTGGAAAGTGTGATTTGGAGTGGGTTGCCTTAGAGAAGTAGTGCAAAGAGACCAGTCCAACCTTATTGCAAGGATTTTACATCTGTCACGATAGTGGATTGTTCTCTGCTGAAACAAATATTTAGCAATTATTGGTGGTGTTAGTCAAACTGATATGTGCTGCTGTTGGATGATAAGGTGGCAGTATGTACAGAAGTGCTTGCAAATGACTTTGTTGATTCCTGCAGTGTTGCAACAGCAAAGGGCAATGAAAATTCATAACTCAACAGCCATTGTGATTTTATGTTATTAGTGAAAATGACCTCAAATGTAGTATAGCTTAGACCTGAAATACAGAAATTCATCCAAGTGAAACACTATTCTAGCTTCTAGTCTTGTTCTGAGAGTGTCAATATCTTTACTGGAGTCAGTGGAAGCTGTCAATGATTACTGTGGCTGTTTTTAGCCATTCAGCTTGATGTATCACCTGAGCCCATTAATATCTGTGCACTCAGAGTAGAAGGAATATTGTATGTGCATGTGTCTGTACATGCATTACACCTATGGCATGTTTCATGCATTGCTTTCCTGTTGCTTATATTTTATTTTGCAAAGATATTTTTATCTGCATCTCTTCCCTGTAGAGTTCCAAAGTATGATTTGATCTAGTTACACTGCAGTTCAGGGAGAGATGAGCATTTGGAATAAAGCTTGGGAGACATTTATCAGGCTATTACGAAAGCTGTGGTCTGCACTGGGTACCCAGGCCCAAAATGCCAAGGAGAAGCTGCCATCTGGCTTTGCAGGCTGGCCAACATCAAAAAAAAGCCCTTGCTAATTGGAGCACAGCCCCTCAGTTAGCTGTTGGGAGCCATCCTGCAGGAACACGGAGAGCAGTCGGATGACCTGATAGGAATTTTCTTCCTCTAACTTGTGTAATGGAGAGTTGGCTGGAGTGCACTGCCAGCTGCCACCCTCTTTCAGGACCCTGTAGAGAGAATAAAGCTGAACTTTGGCTAACTGGCTCTGCACCCTGGATAACTGTTAATAATGAAGCTGATGAGCTCTTGAACTATACTGGGGCTTGATGAGGTATTTTAGTTTTGTGGTTTTTTTTTTTTTTTCATCCTTTGGGCTCGATTTGTTAGAACAGAATGCAGACAGAACAGATTGGATGATCTCTCCCTAAGTACAGTTTTCACTTGGCCATTGTTTTCTTCAGCCTTATAGAGCAGTTGTAATATATAGGTGAAGCTTAGGGAACTGTTACCTTTCACAAAGAGTGGGCAGAGTGATACTGATTTACCTTAGGATGGACAAGTGTTTGACATCATCCTGAAATGAGTGCTCGTTCCCTATGTACTCTGAAACCTCCTCCAATTAGAGTTTGGCAGATGTTTAGAATGAAGGTGAGAATCCTCAGTTCCTTGAGTTTAACCAAGCCTCTATTCAACCCTCAGCCCTGCAACTCACTCTCTTTCCTTCAGTCTTCAAGGCACTTATTTAAACTTTCCTCTCTTCATAGAATCATAGAATGGTAAGGTTGGAAGGGACCTCAAGGATCATCTAGTTCCAACCCCCTGCCACAGGCAGGGACACCTCCCACTAGCACAGGTTACTCAAGGCCTTATCCTTTGTAGTCCACACTTCCATCACAGTGCTGCTCAGTCCTTGTGCATTAAAATGAAAGGCAAGGAGGGAGGGTAAGACACAAAAATTCAAAGGGTAAAGTGACTTATATTTAAAAACTAAGACTATGGAAAGGGACAATTTGGTTGTAACAGTTTGACATCAGAAATTATATTTGCAAAATGAGGGCAATTTTACCATCATCTGTTTGGTTTTTTTTTTATCTCTCCTCTCACAGTATCTTTAAAACTGCATCTGGTAATGGCCTTAAGGATTGTAGCTTTCAGAAACAATTCCCAGACAAAGTATGTATGAAAAGCCTTGCTGAAATTTTGCTGAAGGTGCAAGAGGACAAATAGTCAGCCAGATAAACGGAGACAGAAGGGCAGAGAGAGGATGTTAGATTTCCCCTGAACTTCTTGAAGCAGCAGGCATTTTAAAGTAATTTTGAATAACCTCCTGGAATATGAGGGAAACAGCTTTACTGTACACTGGGCAGTAACTGAGCAGGCTTGACATATTTTTGAGTTGACACTCTTGGATGTAATAAAGTGGATGGATTGAATTTAGTAGCAAAATAAATAACATGCAGGTTATTAAACTCCCTGTGTTATTCATGACCATATTGCATTCAGCAAAACTTTCCATTCTTAAATCTGCTGCAAGCTGCCGTGGAAAATCTAGTCCTTCCCAGGAGAGCAATGCCTGAGTCCAGGGAATGGCATAGCAGGCACAAGGCTAGTTTATTTTAGAGCACACAGAGCCTTGCTGATGCATTAGGATGGTGTGCTAGGAGAAGAAAACCTTCTAAGAAACAGTTCGTTAGAATTCTCAGGGGAGTTGTTGACTGCTCATATGGGGACAGGAATCGTGGAATCACAGAATGGTCTAGGTTGGAAGGGACCTCAAAGATCATCCAGTTCCAATCCCTCACCATAGGCAGGGACACCTCCTACTAGAACAGGTCACTCAAGGCCTCATCCAACCTGGCCTTGAATACCTTCAGGGAGGGAGCAGCCACAACCTCCCTGGGCAACCTGTGCCAGTGTCTCACTACCCTCACTGGAAAGAACTTCCTTCTAACATCCAGTCTAAATCTCCCCTCTGCCAGTTTAAACCCATTACTCCTGCTCCTGCCATTGCAAGACCTTGTCAATAGTCCTTCCCCAGCCCTCTCGTAGGACCATTTCAGATACTGGAAGGTCACTCCAAGGTCTCCTGGAAGCCTTCTCCAGGCTGCAGAACCTTGACTCTTGTAGCCTGTCCTCATAGCAGAGCTGCTGCAGCCCTCTGAGCATCTTCATGGCCTCCTCTCGACTCGCTCCAACAGTTCCACATTCTCCTTGTGTTCAGGGCTCCAGAACTGCACACAGGACTCCAGGTGGGATCTGAGGAAAGCAGAGCAAAGGGGCAGAACCCCCTCCCTTGCCCTGCTGCCCACGCTGCTCTTGCTGCAGCCCAGGACAGGGTTGGCTGTGTGGGTGAGCAACCAATGATCACCCAAACGAGGAATCTTGAGGCAAACAACTCCATGTGGCTGTTCTTAAAAGTGTGTCAGAAAGGAAAACTATTTACTTTTTTTTTTTTTTTCTGGAGGCACTGCCTGCAGCCAAGTGGTCAGAAAGGAAAATGGTTTACAATTTTTTTTTCTTTTCTCGAGGGGCCACCTGGTGCTAAGTGGCCTGCTGGTATTCAGTTGCCTGGCAGTGCCACTTCACTGCTTGAAGGAATCTTAGAGCTATGTGTGAGGGATAGATAAAGAGTGCTTGGGAAGAAATGGCATTCATTCTCAATAAAGATGCATCTTGCAGCCTCCCTACTGGAATATAATCCTTGCAGTTCTGGGGTTATTTCAATCAATCTTAGAAGATCACCTCTTAAATCTGGCTGCCATTCAAATTGATTTGCCCACCACAGTGGTACCACAGCCACAACCAGCTGTGGAGCACGCTGCTGTCCCCATCACAAGATGATGCATTGATTTCTGTGTTAAGCTGCCCCTACAGAGCCAGAGGAGAAAGGAACAAGATAGTACACCCACCCAAGGTCAGTCTATATGCTCTGCCTGTAGAAAGAGGAAGGTGTAGGTGCTCTTGTTTTCCTCCCCACAGGGAGGATCATTTGCTGGAGGAAAGAGCTGATCCATTTTGCTGTGGGTGGTTTGCAGGCTTGAAAATGACTTTTTACTGGTGCAACAAATGTTTCACTTTGTGCCAGGAACTGGCCTGTCCCTTTGGACGTGGAATGAGCAGATGCCTAATTAGCCTATTATTTACCATGGTTGAGATAGCTGAATTTTGATGAAAGAGACTTTACTTTAATCATTGATTCATGACACAGATGCTCATATCGTGCATTAGGCTGCTTAACCTTCCGCAAATACAGTTGCCCCATGCACCCTTTTATAAATATGCTGGCAACTGCTCTGTCTTCCTTCCCTCTCTGTGAGGGAGAAGCTTGGGAGCTCCCAAATTGGTCTTTAGTGCTGGTAATGTGTGTATCAAATGCAAGCAAAGACACTGAATGGCAGTAGGGCACTGTGTGGCATAGGTATACTGTTAGCTTTTTGAAGAAGGAAAAGATCCCTGTGCTGGGGTCATGTGAACTCGCTCTGAATCTTGCCCAAGCCTGAAAAACTGAACTGAGGCATCCCAAAGAACAGTTCTCTCAGGATATCCCTGGATTTTGGGGGCAGAAGTGCAGCTGTAAAACCAGGAAGACAGATGGAGATGGTATTATTCTAGGCTCCCCTTCCATCTCTTCCAGTAAGGTTGTATTAGATTCTATCATACTGCCTTGTTGATTTTCTTCTCTGGAACAAGTATTGGAGACTCTTGGTATAGGGACAGTGCTACTTAGATCACTGTAGCTTTGAGGGAGCTGAATTCTCATATAGCAATAGGTCTTCCCCATATTCTCTTTCTTCTTCTGATCTCCACTCCTGGACTGATCATACTTTTCTAGCAGAAATGCTAATAAGCAAATCAAGAATTTCTGTGTTAGAGAAAATTCCTGCTGTGGTGATGAGCAAGGCTGTTCGTTGAAGGGTTGGGATGCTCCATGCTGCTTGCAGCAGCCCATTCCAGCATGGCTTCTCAGCTGCAGGACTCTTTAAAAACTAGCCAAATTTGTTTTAAGCAGGTGCCAAATTTCTGTAGAAACTTTGGCAGAATAACTGACTGATGCTTTCTAAAGGCCTGAAATTTTCAAATACTCCTTTTTCTCAATAATGACAGACTTCCTAAGATACAGTCTCAAATTCAGAAGCATTGTCACAAATGTAATTCAGATGGGATAGATGTTGGTAAGCAGCTGAACAGGAGCCAGCAGTGTGCCCAGGTGGCCAAGAAGGCCAATGGCATCCTGGCTTGGATTAAAAATGCTGTGGCCAGCAGGAGTAGGGAGGTGATTGTCTCCTTGGACTCAGCTTTGGTGAGGCCTCACCTCGAGTGTTGTGTTCAGTTTTGGGCAACACAATACAAGAGAGATGTGGAGGTGCTGGAGCAGGGCCAGAGGAGGGCAACGAAGCTGGGGAAGGGCCTGGAGAATAAATCTTATGAGGAGCGACTGAGGGAGCTGGGGATGGTTAGTGTGAGGAAGAGGAGGCTGAGGGGAGACCTCATTGCTGTCTACAGCTACCTGAAGGGACCNAGACTGTTGCTGACAGGCAATTTTTATCCACCCCTTCACACCCATGTCCCCAAGACACTTTGGTTCTCATATGCTCCCTGCTCTATTAGTTGCCTACTGTACTTCCAGTGGTTGGAGAAGTGAGGAGCCCAAGGAGGCAGAGTTGTGAAACGGAGCTGGATAAACATCGATTGCATTTTAGAATCTGTATAATTGTTGGCCCTGTACTGTTGGGAAGAGAAAAGGAGTTAAAGATTTGCTTTCTGTTTTATGTGATAAATGGCATGTTCTGTGTAATACCAATGATGGATGCAGCCTGAAAGGTCAGGGGAATTCCCAGCACAGGGTCTGACCTTTATTTTACTCACTTAGAAGGAATCTACCACTGGAGGTTTTATCTTTGTGTTTTATTTTTGAATAAGCTCTTTCACTTTAAATTCTTCTCAGGGATTTTTATTTTTCATGAGCTTGGGTTTTTGGGTTTTTTTGTTGTTTAGGTTTTGTGGCTTTTTTTTAGTAGCAGGAGGAGGTGAAGAGAAGGGAACATATTTTTAAAATATTTGGAAGATTTCAGAAGGCAAACAAAGAAGAAATGCTTTCTCTTTTTTTGGAGCTTTGAGATTAGTCATGCTGCTGTCTGTTTTGGAGCAGTGTTGATATAACAGAGAGCTCAATCTTGTGTTAATATGTATGGACTGCTATAGCCTTCTCCATGCTGCAGAAATCTGTCCAACTGTAATAAATTGGAAACTTTTCATTTTGAGATGAGCAATTATCAGAATCCAGCATATTTCTGTCACTTTGTGCACTACTCTAGATTTTTGGGGGGCTTTCATAAGCCCCCAAGAAGAGAAAAAGATTTATTTAGTGATGACCGAAAGTTTAACAGTGTAAGTTAACAGAGATATAGAATCATAGAATGGCAAGGTTGGAAGGGACCTCAAAGATCATAGAATGGCAAGGTTGGAAGGGACCTCAAAGATCATAGAATGGCAAGGTTGGAAGGGACCTCAAAGATCATAGAATGGCAAGGTTGGAAGGGACCTCAAAGATCATAGAATGGCAAGGTTGGAAGGGACCTCAAAGATCATAGAATGGCAAGGTTGGAAGGGACCTCAAAGATCATAGAATGGCAAGGTTGGAAGGGACCTCAAGGATTGTCTAGCTCCAACCCCCTGCCATAGGTAGGGACACCTCCCACTAGCACAGGTCACTCAAGGCCTTGTCCAACCTGGCCTTGAACACCTCCAGGGAGCTTGTGGAGCACAGAATCACCCAAAGTGATCAAAGATCACAGTCGGTGCTTCTGTGCTCCACAACCTCCCTGGGCAACCTGTGCCAGTATCTCACCACCCTCACTGTAAAGAACTTCCTCCTAACATCCAGTTTCAATCTCCCCTCTGCCAGTTCAAACCCACTGATCTCCCCCTACTATGAATAAGGGATTAGGTTGCTGGAGCAATCTCTCAATTAAAACAGAAAAAGAGACTAATTTTCTAAGTCATTAAAAGCTGGCATAGATAAATTATTTGGATATTTGCTGTGTGAAAACCATAACCCACAATTCAGTAATTATGTGGAAATCAGTAAGTGGGTACTTGCTCTATGTGATCCTAAATAAGAGAGTCTGTGATGGTGGAAGATAGGATATTGAAATGATTCATACTTCAAAGAGGCACTGATGGGCCCATGTATCCAAAGGTATCCACTGTAAGCTGGGTGAGTAATGTTGCATTATAGTATTTCTAATCAGAACTGAATCACAGAGAGACTTTGAAACCAGAGTCTCTGCCAAATAGATACACCTGAAGTCACCAGGAGAACAGAAAGGTAGAATTAAACTGAAAAACTTCCTTGCCCGTGAAAATGACTCAAACTGTGTGGTTTAAATTAAGAGCAGCCCTTTCTCAGGCCAGCCAGTGATGCAGCTGTAATGGCAGTAGTATGGTGCAAGGTTTTCTTTTTAAAAATTAATATTGTTGATAAATTTTGAGATTTAGATCATCATTTTCAATCACAAGCTCTTTGCAACGGTCATGAAAACATTACACAAAGGAAAGCAAGGCATCTAGAACACTTAAATAACTAGCAATAGTATAATAAACTTTAAACCATTAGAACTGGAAAGAGAGGACTGGAAAGAGGGGGTCTTGTGGTTGATTATACCACTTGCCCACTAGAGACTGGAGAAGCTTAAGGCAGAGGGCACTTAGGCTTTACAGAATTTTGCAGAGGCTTTTGAGTATTTACTCACAAAAGTTGTATCTCCAGACTCCTGGGGCTGACTACAGTTTCCAGACAGCACCCAAATACCTGCAGGGAGTTCTGGCGGTGTCTTTATAGCCGTTGAGGCTTCCCAGGCTCTAAGAGGGTGCTGGGAGAGAGGCAAATGATCGCTGACCTGATCCTGGTTCCTTTTGGATGACTCCAGATTTGGAACAGAGGCTGGCAGAGGTGCAGGCAGGATGTCTTGTGGATACCCTGACAAGGACAATGTTGTGCTAAGTGAGCCTATCATGTGAAGGCACTCAATGCCTAATCTTGGTAAACTTCAATCATAGAATGGTAAGGTTGGCAGGGACCTCAAGGATCATCCAGTCCCAACCCCCTGCCATAGGCAGGGACACCTCCCGCTAGTACAGGTCACTCAAGGCCTCATCCAACCTGGCCTTGAACAGCTCCAGGGAGGGAACAGCCACAACCTCCCTGGGCAACCTGTGCCAGCGCCTCACCACCCTCACTGGAAAGAACTTCCTCCTAACATCCAGTTTCAATCTCCCCTCTGCCAGTTTAAACTCATTGCCCCTTGTCCTGTCATTACAAGACCTTGTCATTGAGGCACAACAGTTTCCAGGTATAGAAACCTTAACTCTCAGGGCTTGTTATAATGTAGCAGGCAGACTGTTGCAAAGCATGGCAGGGTGCAACAGCAGACAGCAATGAGGCAGAGACTCATTAAGGCAGAAGCACAATAAGTCTGAGTTCATTGTCTTTACCTGCTCATCTCTTTTTATCAATGTAGCCTGAGACTGATGGGTCTTTGGCCACAGATTAGCAAAATGCCATTCTGATTGGCTAAACTTGACCATATTAGGTAAAGTCAGGGCTTGCTTTTACCTTCTTAGGGCAGAACACAAACAAGTGTATAAACACTTACAGGTATCCTGTAAACAAGTTTGGAAGGAGAGAAGAAGACTGGAAGGCACCGGGGCCTTTGTTTTCCTTTCCCACCCTTGCTTCTCCCAACAGGAGAGAGCAGAAAACATGTCTGGGCAAGCCAGGACATGTTCAGGCCTACCTTAGCCTTTCATGACAGCAGTGTGGTTCAAAAACCAACCAAGACTCTTCTTCCCTGCATACTATTGCACAATGCTGTCTCTGTTCATCACCTGCAAGTGCTGTGAAATCGCTTCACGAAAACGTAAAAAAGATTTGTTGGAGCACACAGTGAAGACTTCTCATGAAATTCAACAAGGCCAAGTGTAAGGTCTTGCACCTGGGTAGGCAGAATCCCAAGCACAACTCCAAGCTGGGTGGGGAATGGCTGAGAGCAGCCCTGAGAAAAAGGACCTTGGGGTCTGGGTTGATGAAAAGCTCAACATGAGCCTGCAGTGTGCACTTAGTCCCACTTCCAAAAAAAAAAATTAAAAAAAAAAAAACCATGATAGAAGAAATAATTTTGCAAAAAAAACCCAAAACAAATGAATGAGCTTCTGCCTTTGCATATAGCAATCCCTGAAATGAATTAACTTTGACCAGTTACTTGCTACTAACATTTATTACTCAAAATGTTATCCCTTTTGATCTGACAGGTTTGTTTGGGGTAATTTGTTAAAGATGACAAAAAGGCTCATATGCTTCTCATTTCATTTTGACCTTTCTTACTATTAGGAAATTAATTTCAGAACTGTAACAAATGTATTAGTGTTGTCATTTAAAAAAAAAAAAAAATGTTTAAAAAAGAAAAGATGAATACCTTGCCTCCAAGCTGCTTCTTCATATTAATCCATCACACTGTAACATGATGGCTTTTTGACACATAACATCAGACCAAGATACTTTTGACATTCGGCCCAGCTCTTATTAAACACTGCACATAAATTCCAAGTGCTGGAAGTTATCGATAGGAAAGAGTGAATAATAAAAAGTGTACATGTGGGGAAACACATGGGGAGGAGAAAGGGGTTTTTTTGCCAGCCAAAAAAAAAAGGTTTATTAGGTCTGGACATGCAGTTTTATGATTATCAAGCGTGACTGAGTGGTGAATGGCTGAGAGCAGCCCTGAGGAAAAGGACCTGGGGGTCTGGGGTGATGAAAACCTCAACATGAGCCTGCAGTG
>WBNM01040413.1:14963-25683 GCA_013399055.1 Ramphastos sulfuratus
CCTGCCTATGGCAGGGGGTTGGAACTAGATGATCTTTGAGGTCCCTTCCAACCTTACCATTCTATGAAAACAAGCAAATACTCAGTTCTTCCCTTGCTCATGTTTTGTTCTGCAGCTCACAAAGTAGGAACCAATAAATGCTTCCATTCAGTAGCTTTCTTACTGAGAAAGTTTAGGCTTGCTTTCAGTCTTGCTCAGTGGAAGCATATTTTGAACCAGTCAGATTTCAAAGCCTGCAACTGTGTTTTCTTGTTGTTGTAGCAACATTTGCTTTCCTCTATTTCATTTTAATTTTTACTGCTGTTTACCCAGAATTCCCACCACATCCTTCCCCTAAATTGCCTGTAGTGCTTGGAAACGTGTCGGTAGGTGCCTTGCTGAATAACAGTCACGAGAGATCCCTTTCATCATTTTCAGTTATATATCAAAGCAAGCATTTGAGCTATATGGACAAATTAAATGATGCACTACTCCAAGACATAAAGGACTACAGGCTTGCTAAGCACTGGTGGCTGTCAAGAACAGTCACTGAGTAATGCTGAATTGGAGTCACAATTGTTAATGAGGGCTTTAAGCCTGGAGGGGCTTGAAGTTCAGGTGGAATGTAAGTAAACACACAAGCATTTGGATGCTTGTTGAAAAGAAAGTTTATGTGCTCTTGCTCTTTATATTGGTATGTCTGTAAGTATGGGCTTCACTGCTTTGGAAAAACTTCAGTAAAGGTTGTGACAGAGGAAGGAATGAGAATCCTACAAAGTTATTGGTGAGATGCCTTTTGCTCCAACACACTTGGCTCTGGTGTTTACANGGAGGGGTTTGAGACCAGATTGGATGAGGTCTTGAGTAACCTGTTCTAGTGGGAGGTGTCCCTGCCTATGGCAGAGTGTTGGAACTGGATTATCTTTGAGGTCCCTTCCAACCTAAACCATTCTGTGATTCTATTCTATGATTCTATGATTTAAAACTTACAGTTCATGGGTAGACTAGTGAAGAAGGGTGACATCAGCTGCATTTTAAATACCACGTGGATAAATCAATCAAGCATTATCACATCAGAACAGCAACACCTATTATTTTGCAAAGATGAGTTCAGCAAAGTGCTAGTTATGCACTGCAAACAGTTATGTTTATGCAGATCTCAGCAGCTGCTACTTTCCGTTTTGAGGGCTTAAATGGAATGCAAACTCCTGAAATCTAAGGACACACTTTGTGGCTGTTGGTGCTGCAGTTTTCTAGTATCATGAGAGCAGATGAGTCTAACAGGGAAGGGTGTGGTGCCTTTCCATACTTTTTGAGTCCTGTAGTCAACATCCTCTTTCCCTTCCTCTCCCTTCCCTTCCCATTGATAATAATTTGCTGTCAGACAGGAATGATAATGTTGTCTGTGTCATATAGATGACTTTAAATTCCAAGCCCAGTGTCCTCATTTGGACATTGCATACTGAGATGCACGTTGCAAGGGAAGAGTTGTGTTGTGTTGCTTTCTTGCTGACTGAAAGCATCTCAAATAAAAACAGTTCTGCAAAGGCAAAGGGGAAAAATGGATTCTGGCCTACCCTTCCCATTCCTGTTTCAGTAAGCAAGAGGCAGTGATTTTCCTTCATACATTTTAGCAGCAAACCTAACTTTTGAGAAGTGTATTATGAAAAGAAGAAATGAAGCCAGAGAGGTGTGTTGCCTCCTAGGAGCAAAGGAAAGACCTGATCAGTTATCTGTCCTTGTGAATCAGTCAAAGGAAAGTCTTAGGTATTGGCTGGCTGTGGGGGTGGCTGCAGCAAGGAAACCTCTCCTAGCTGAGCTTTTCTATTTGCCGAGGACTGAGTTACCTCAGTAAATTGATTTCTGGCATTTTAGCATATTTTGAAGGAGAAGAAATATTTGAGTAAGCTTAATGGTGACTGAAAACTATGATTCTCTCCTGCTTCCTTTATACTCTTTGTGTTGTTCTCAGAAGAGTTGGAACTGGTTTTCTCTGAAGCTTTCTTTTGTTTCACTTTGCTTTAAAACATCCTTTCTAGCACATGAGAAAGCATGAGAAAAATACAATCCAAATAGAGGGGAGATCCCTGCCTATGGCAGGGGGTTGGAACTAGATGATCCTTGAGATCTCCTTCCAACCTTACCATTCTATGATTTGCAAATTCTAAGGATGCTGAGGAAATGGTGGTGCTAGCTGAAAGCACCAGCTCAAACAGAAATACAGCATCACATAGATTGTAACAGAATATTTTTATTGTCTTTTATTATTGTTATCATCCTGAAAGTATTTGTTAAATTGACTAAGTGAAATAACTTAGATTTTTAGAGATTTTCTGTCTCTCTCGTCTTGCCTCATTGAAATTATGTGCAAATACCTGCACTCTGGATAATATTTCAGCAGAAACAGTGAGTGGATAAATTGTTGAAAATGTTGCTGGTGGTTTGCTGTGTATCTGTAAGACCAAATGCATGGAGCTCTGTGTACTTTCTGGAAGATAATGTCAATGTGAGTTGTGGGTGAACATTGCTTTCTGAAGCCAGACTCCATCTCATCTTCAAGCACATCATCACCGTCAGGGGGAATGCATGTGAAGTGCAGATAATTGTGAGTCACCTGTACTGGTTTTCTGGTAGATCTGTCATTTCTGGAGCAATCTGGAAGACAGAGACAAGAACAATCTGTTAGATTAGCCAGTCCACCCCCACAGCCAGCCAAGTTGTTTCTTACCCTATTTTGTTTTCAAAAAACACACTTTGCTCTTTTCTAACAGTTATTTATGAAGAAATCTTCTATCACATTGAAGCTGCATTTACTCAAATATACAGCAATCAAAAAGGGACAATTCTATGCAGCCTGTAGGAGTACTGTGTATAGTTCTGGAGCCCCCAGCACAGGAGGGACATAGAACTGTTGGAGCGAGTCCAGAGGAGGCCATGAAGATGCTCAGAGGGCTCCAGCAGCTCTGCTGTGAGGACAGGCTGAGAGAGTTGGGGCTCTGAAGCCTGGAGAAGAGAAGGATTTGAGGAGACATTGTAGAGGCCTTCTAGTATGTGAAGGGGGTTACAGGAGGGCTGGGGAGGGACTGTTTAGAAGGTCTAGTACAGGTCACTCAAGGCCTCCTCCAACCTGGCCTTCAACACCTCCAGGGAGGGAGCAGCCACAACCTCCCTGGGCAACCTGTGCCAGTGTCTCACCACCCTCACTGTAAAGAACTTCCTCCTAACATCCAGTCTAAATCTCCCCTCTGCCAGTTCAAACCCATTGCCCCTTGTCCTGTCATTGCAAGACCTTGTCAATAGTCCCTCCCCAGCCTTCCTGTAGGCCCCCTTCAGATACTGGAAGGCTACTCCAAGGTCTCCTGGAAACCTTCTCTTCTTCAGGCTGCAGAGCCACAACTCTCTCAGTCTGTCCTCATAGCAGAGCTGCTGCAGCCCTCTCAGCATCTTTGTGGCCTCCTCTGGACCCGCTCCAACAGTTCCATGTCCTTCCTGTGCTGGGGGCTCCAGCACTGCACACAGGACTCCAGATGGGACATATTACTTAGTTATTTCCTCAGGTATGCACATATCCTGGGCTCTTTGCAGTGGTGGACAGTGATAGAACAAGAGGCAATGAATATACAGTAGAACAGGAGGTTTCACTTGATCTTAAGGAGAAACCTCTTTACTTTGAGGATAATGGAGCACTGGAAATGGATGCCCAGAGCAGTTCTGGAATCTTCTTCTCTGGAGACTTTCAAAACCTATCTGGATGTGTTCCTGTGCAACCTGATTTAGGTGAATCTGCCTTAGCAGGGTGGAGTCTGGACTGGATGACAGGACGAGGGGCAGTGGGTTTAAACTGGCAGAGGAGAGATTTAGGCTGGATGTTAGGAGGAAGTTCTTTCCAGTGAGGGTGGTGAGACACTGGCACAGGTTGCCCAGGGCGGCTGTGGCTGCTCCCTCCCTGGAGGGGTTGAAGGCCAGGTTGGAGGAGGCCTTGAGTGACCTGTTCTAGTGACAGGTGTCCCTGCCTATGGCAGGGGGTCGGAACTAGATGGTCCCTTCCAACCTTACCATTCTATGATGTCCAGAGGTCCCTTCCAATTCCTATCATTCTGTGATTCTATTGATGTGGTTTCTGTACTTTCACTTGGAAGTTCAGCCCCCAGAGCCCACAGAAAATGCTAACTGTTCCTTTAAAACATCTGTACAGTGAGTTTCCTTTCCCCTTGATCCTATTTCTTGCTGCAGTCTTCCTAACAAGGGAGTTGTTACCCAAAGACTTGTTATCCCTCTCACTTCTGATGCCTTGCCTGACAGCTCTGTCTGTATGTAAATTAACTTTTTTTTTTTGATTGTTTTATTTTTCATCCAGAGGCATCTCAGTTTTGGCAGTCTCATCAAAAAGGCATATTTTGCCTTAAATTACCCCCAGCTCCCCAAAATGCCTCCCACGCCACGCTTAAAAATCATTCTTTCTCCTCCTGATTGGGAATTTCAGCAACACTTAAGTCTTAAAATAAATGGCTTGTTTGTGGTTGAATGCTTCCCCTACACAACACCTTTTGTTATTAATATCTGCACATCTGTTTGCTTATTTGGTCTCCTCCATGAAGCCAAAAGTCATAATTATTTTTTAGAAGCTTGTGTGAGCCAACTGAAGAAAATCTTCTCGTTTAGGGTCACAGCAGCTTTCGTTCCCTGCCCTTTTGGGCAGCGGTCCAATGTCAGTCACTTATCATAAATAATCAGTTTCATCAGGTTACTACAGAGATTCAGCCAATTGCAGACATGCAGAGGGTAAATTTGGCCTTAACTCCAGGCTGAAAGTGGCCTTTCAAAACTAATTTGGGGATTTACAAAGCTGACAGACAGGCTCTCCTCGTGTGCTGAGTCGCCTGCTCCTTGTTGTTGCCGGTTGGGTGTTTTTTTTTAATTGCCTAGTTAATATAATCTGACACACTTCTAATGGCCCGCTGGTGAGTTCAATAGGGTAGTCGTTTTCATCAGGTGCTGGTAATAGGGTAAAGGAGCTCGGTTTAAAAGCTGTTAAAGACGCAGCAATCTCTTTTTTTTTTCCCTCTCTCTAATGCTCACTGTTAGCAGGTCTTCTGGAGCCTGTGCTAAAGGATATTAATGTCAGGAGTTGCATTGCTACCAGAGGCTCAAGCTGAGTTCTTGTGTACGTTTGGGAAGTAGGAAATTGCCAGCCTTTGTGACAAATCCCGGAGTGGAGCTTTGGGACTCAGAGTCTGCAGCTGAGTCTGGGGCAGAATAAAGCCAACCCCGGAAGAAAAACTCCGCCGAGTGTCGTAGAAACACCGAAGAGCTTAGTGTGTAAAGTCCAGGTCTCGCCTGAGAGCAGGGGCAGGTGTGCTCCTGGTTGCTTCTCTTTGGGGAGAGGTTGTTCAGGGAAGAAAATCTCTGTTTTTAGAGAGCATGCATGTGGTGACAGAACCACTTTGGACCTTCTGAGCCAAGTATTGCCCTGTGCCATAACCATTTAAAGTATTGAAATGCTTGCTGTTTCTCATTATGAAATATGATCCTTTTAAAAAAAACCTACTGCAAAGAAATTTCCACATTTAAATTCTTCAGATCCCCCAGCAGCCACTCTTAATTCCATTTTTCAATCAAGGAGGAGCTTGTAATGATGGGGTGAAAAGTATAACAGCCTGGTGAAAGGAAGAGAATTTTTTTGGGCTATATTTTCTTTCTGAAATGATTTGCTTCCTCCAAAACATTGGACAGATTGCTAGACCTGAGGAGGTTTCTGATTTGTGCATACTTCTAATTTCCTGATCTACAGTTCTTAATTCATATTGTGGTTTTGCTTAAGAAATTGAAATATCTTAGAATCATAGAATGGTTAAGGTTGGAAGGGACCTCATGGATCATCCAGTTCCAACCCCCTGCCATAGGCAGGGACACCTCTTACACTTGACAGTCCTACTTTGGACTGAGCACCTACAGTAATTCTCTATTGCCTCTTACCATGAACTTGCCTTCTCACATACCTGAAGGGAGGCAAACATAGCTGGCTGTCAGCCCTTCATAGAATCAACCAGGTTGGAAGAGACCTCCAAGCTCATCCAGTCCAACCTATCACCCAGCCCTAGCCAATCAACTAGACCATGGCACTAAGTGCCTCATCCACGCTTTTCTTGAACACCTCCAGGGATGGCGACT
Organism: Ramphastos sulfuratus; assembly: GCA_013399055.1. NCBI lineage: Eukaryota > Metazoa > Chordata > Aves > Piciformes > Ramphastidae > Ramphastos > Ramphastos sulfuratus. Next base: position 21,114 of record WBNM01040413.1, read on the forward strand.
CCACCACCTCCCTGGGCAGCCCATTGCAAAGGCAAATCACTCTGTGAAGAGAGAGTGCCTTTGTAGTTAGGGATGGATCCAAGATGTGGGATAACCTAAATTCAAAACATACACAGTTTGAATAGAGGCTGGAACTTGAACTTTGAAACAGGAATTCACTTCTAATTGAATAGCATCGCAACTTTTCTGAGGTTGCCATTGGTATTTCATCAGAGTCTTCTCATCTTCAGGGCTTCTTGGCACACATGCTAGTGGCTGAATGGCCACACATGCTAGTGGCTGAATGGCCACACATGCTCTCTGACTCATGCTGTGCCTTTGTCACACAGTCCCTACTTTTTCTGCCTGAGGGTCTTTGATTGACATCATGACCTAAGGGCCCCGTAGCATGAAATACAGTGTGGAGTTTAACCCTCTGTATTTTCATTGCAGAGGGATCACACACAAAGTTTTATCCACGTGACAAACCTGTGTAAGGGGTTAAGCTGAAGGCATCAGGGTTCCAGCTTTCAGATGGTAAAAGTAGAGAGGCCATTCAAACTGGTCATACCTTAAGTTTTTCTGCAGTTCCATGAGTCAACCACCCTGGATGTGTTCAAGGGTAGTTAGGCTGTGGTGCTTAGGGATTTGGTTTAAGGTGAATCTTGTAGAGCAGGTTGTTTGACTTGGTGATCCTGAGGTTTTTTCCCAACTGTGCTGGTTTGAGGCTAATTGGAATATTTTAATGGAAAAAAAAAAAATCTAGGCTGTGAAAAGCAAACAATGGTGATGTCTGCTTCACTCATAGGCTTACTGAGAAGTATGAGAACAGGAGCTTCATTCCTTAACTTCCAATTTTAACTGAGTCTAGTCTGGGTGATCTTTCATAGTGTGGGGTGGCAGGTAACTCCCAAACCATTGGATGAAACCCAACCAACTGGATGTTTCTGTGATTCTGTGAGGGTCTGCTTGCCCTGTCCAGCCACATCCCTTTTACAGTAACAGGTAGGCTGCACCACAGCAATTCCAAAAGTGATGTTTTTGTCTTTGTGAGGGTTCTGGGCCATGGGGAATCTCCAAAGACACTCGAGCCGCAGCGAGCTGTAGAACTGCCCTGTCTGTTCCGGGACATCCAAGGACAAAGACACAAATCTTCCTGGCTATTCTGAGAGCTCTCTTCTGTTTCATACCTACGGCTGAGATGGGAAAGCCTGGCTCGTGCCCTCCTATCACGTTGCTATGCCTTTTATTTTCTTTGTGATCACCGCTGGAAATTTTGTCCGATTAGAAGAAACTTTTACCTCTATTAAGCCCCCAAATCTCCATCAGGCGTCTGATAGACTGGGCCCTAACGGCAGCCGCTTTACTTCTTTTCAGGCATCATCCATCAGGCTGACAGTGACTGCCGATGGGCCAGTCATATTGTCTATATTTCATACACAAACATCAGGCCTGCTGACAGCACTTTGCACACTCGGAAATTGCTTTTGCTGTGAGCTGAATTTCAACTAGAGCTTTTTTGCTGGCTCCATCTCTCAGTGTTTATGACCCTCAGAGGCAGAGGAACTGCTGTGAATAGATAATGCTGAAAGCGCTCCCGTCGCACAGAAGGTTTCATGTCTGAAGTATTTAATGTTTACAGCAAATTTGGTGTTTGTTAATTTGCATTTTTATTCTTTCCTTAAAGAACTGTCACCTTATTCTTCTGCTTGTCCTTTGTACAGATGTGTGGGAATTTGTGCTGGGGGGACAGTGCTGATGGGGTGAGGAGGGGGGGAAGAGGAGAGGAGGTGTTAAGTGATGGGAAGAAGGCTGACTAGAGCTACAAAATGCTTCATGGCTTAGACAGCAATTCTGAATAATGCTGCTTTGGAGGATTGGGAAGCAAATGCTTTCCAAGCAGTGTAGAGCTATCACTTAGAGCACAGTCAGAATAATTTTGATACATAACACATTATCAGCTTAAAAATCAAATACAGGCTGAGAGAGTTGGGGCTCTGCAGCCTGGAGAAGAGAAGGCTTTGTGGAGACCTTAGAGTAGCCTTCCAGTATCTGAAGGGGATCTACAGGAAGGCTGTGGAGGGACTATTGACAAGGTCTTGCAATGACAGGACGAGGGGCAATGGGTTTAAAGTGGCAGAGGGGAGGTTTAGACTGGATGTTAGGAGGAAGTTCTTTACAGTGAGAGTGGTGAGACACTGGCACAGGTTGCTTAGGGAGGTTATGGCTGCTCCCTGCCTGGAGGTGTTCAAGGCCAGGTTGGATGAGGTCTTGAGTGACCTGTTCTAGTGGGAGGTGTCCTTGCCTGTGTCAGGGGGTTGGAACTAGATGATCCTTGAGGTCCCTTCCAACCTTACTATTCTATGATTAGCACATAGGAAAAAGACTGTAATCTAGAAGAAATTCTCATCTGCTTGTCCTTTTCTCTTAGAGATTAGACAAACTATTTTCATTACTGGAAAGGACAACTCCCTGTTAATAACACCCTCCACACACACACCCCCCCTACACCTCCCAGCAGCTGATTTGTCTTTCTTGTTGGTATAGAAATGCTTCTGCTAAAGTGTCCTTATGTTTGCACATACATGTGGGCTTGCACTTGGAGTGGTGCACAAGTAACTGCGTATTTGCAGGCAGGTCTGAGCTTTACTGTGCCTGTTTGCACAGGAAGAAATGTGTTTGTGTTCACCTCTGTGGCTGTCTCCAGCTATACTTGAGAAAGTGTGTGCCTGGGAATCACTCAGAAACTGAAGAACAGGTAAGGAGGAAATAAAGGTGGCTGTTTGGAAAGTTGTGCAGCAGTTTCAGATGAACTATGGAGGTCACATAGATTAACCTACCCCTACAAAATGTTCCCCAGGCAATCAGAGTGCTCTGACTGGCCAGGCAGTTTTATAAGGACTGTAAAGTATGTACAGAGATACATTCCCTGTAAAACCATCTCTTACCTAAGAGCTCAATGAGCCATCAAATTCAGGAGAAGAACAGCCATTTCTTGGGAAAACGTAACGTTAAGTGTTCCAAAATTAAACTCCAAGCCCATACATTTTGATGTGCAGTTAGAGTAGCCTATGTTCAAGTAACATCAAAGAGAAATTGTAGGAGTACAAATCTCATGTTAACAGGAAAAAAAAANTTATAGATTTTATTGTCATGCTTTAGCTCAGTGAACTTCTGGCTGGGTTGCAAACTATAAAGGGTAACATTTAATCTCTGTGTTCTTTTTTGCCAGGCTCAACTGACATTTGTGTTAGTGATTTTTTTTTTTNTATGTGTGGTTGAAGCAGAAACACTTTTGAAGTGTTATTTATTCTTTCAGTTGGCCTAGTGTTTTGTTGGACATTTCTGCCTTTGGTGGTTTGTTGGTTTTTTTCAGCTTGGAGAGAGCTTGACGAGCTGGTTTGTCCACATATATAGAATCATAGAATNGATTTTTAAATGGAAACTGAACATTGTGCCTATAACTTCCTGACAGGGTTAAAGAATGACACTTGTGTTTCAAAAAGAATTTGACTGTATGAAAACTGTGGCACAAAGCTGATTTCCAACAGACAGTGTTTTATTGATGATGTATTGTATGACCTTTTGCATCATTACTGCTGAGATATGGGAATAGGAACATTTCAGGCACTGATTTAACCTAAGGCACAAAACATTAAATGCAAAGTAAGGGTGGTTTCTTAAATAAACAGCACCTTTTCAAATAACAGATTATCTCAATGTTCCCTTTACAATAACTCTTGTGCTTTCATCCTGCAGCAAAATGAAAGGAAGTTGTGTTTAGGTCTGGGTAGTCACAGGGTACTTGTAGTACAGCAGTTCCTGGGAGCTCCTGTTCAGATCAGCATCCCATTGAATTTGCACTACTGTGTGCTATGAGACAGTGTCCTTCACAAGGAGTTGGTGATTTATGAAGATTAGGCTGACTGGCATTGTGCAGTCCCTGTTAAAGAGTGAGAGGAGAGGAACTGAATGACTTGTTGAAGGTCAAATGCAAAGCCTATGCCAGAACTGAGAAGGCAATGCACATATCAATTTATGATAGGAAGGCTTCCTGCCCCTTCCATTTCTGCTGGCTTGGAGCAGTGGAGGCAGGGCCTCCTAAACCTAACGTTGTAGGAGGAGTATTAGGAAACAACAGACATTAGCCTGTGATAAATGACCACACTGGCTTGGGAACCAACAACAGGAATCCACAAATTACCAAAGCACTAGGAGTTATGCTTCTAGGTAGCTGACACTGCACCCCTACCTCCAGGCTCTTTCCTGAGCACAAGGGAGCCAAAATTACATGTCTGTATTGAAATACTTCTTTATATCTCTACCCCAAAATGAAAGAAGCAAAGTTCACAGTGCAAAAGTCAAGCAAATAGCAAGGATGTGTAACAGTTTCCATGAAAAACAGCTTCCTCCTCTGCTCACTCATTAGTGGTAGAGGCTAGACTCAACTGTGAAGGCTACTCATGTTCCCTAAATGAAGCACCTGGACAGAGTTAGGAGAGAAAGAGATCAGTGCCCTCCCATCTCCATGTGATATTTTTGCAATTGTAGCCTCCACTTTTGATCTACTTGAAAAAAAAAGGGGGGGGGG
>WBNM01040417.1:0-12860 GCA_013399055.1 Ramphastos sulfuratus
CCCAGGACTGGACCCAGGACTCCTTGGCTCCAAATGATGTTAGTGCATGCTCCTGAAGAGCTGCTGCCAGTTTCAGTGCACTGGAGTTGCTCTGACAGGCACAGATTAGACCTTTAGGAAGTGTGATTTCATGCCCATGGAACTGTGCCCTTCTGGCCTGGCTAACATTTTGGGCAGTTGTGATAGAGCCAAACATGATTGATGAATCAGAGGGGACCTGTGTACACTAATGACTGTGAGCACTCCCCAGGAGACACAGCCCTTGTGGTCCCTGTGCTGCCTTCTCTTTCCTCCTGCCCTTAACCTCATATTCCTTACCACATCTCTTTTTCTTTTTCATGCTTTGAAGTCCACAACTCTCCATCAGTTTGCAGGAGCTTGACATCTAGCCCCTGGTCCTCAGGCATGCGTGATAGATTCAGGGAAAACAGACCTGCTCTGAGTCACTTTATTGCCACCTCAGAGCAGCACTTTCCCAGCACACCTGCCAGTTACAGATGCACCTAGGCAGGACCTCAGTCAGTTCTCTGGAGCTCTGTATGCAGGCACCAGGTTCTGGAGCCACTGAGACTGCTGCTTTGCTCTGCAGTTTCTCACGGGATGGGTTTCCCTCTCTGCTTTTTCAGGCTGCCTTGCCCACCTCAAATCCTTTGCAGCCTGTGTCTGTCTGGTATTTAGAAGCCCTCAGGAAAGCCCCTCCAGCTCTGGCTGCCTGGGAGTGCTATGCAACCCTGCCCACTCTGCTCATCCACTGCTTTATTCCTGTGAAAGCAAAAGCTGTGCATGGAACAGATGCTTGGAATGGTATTGGGATCCAATTACTGCACTTTTCCAACCTTACATCTATTGTCTAAACTTGGAGCAGGCATATTTTTATTCCTTGGTGACAGTATATAAAGGGAGAATTGGCACTGTGTTTGCTGGCTGAGTAGGTGGCAGAGCAGGGGCGGAAGGAGCAGCAGCAGTATGGTAGGTTTTGTTCTTTCCTCTCTCTATCTCTGCATTTCTCTCTGACCATAGAGCAGGGCTCCATGAAATCTCATCTTTAGCAGCATATCCAGGATGAAGATCTCACCCACAGAGTGAGCTGCCACCTCCCAAGGGCTTTTCTGCCTGTGTTAAATAAAGGAGGGAGATAAGGAGCAGAGAGGCACTGGCTGAAGGGAGGAGTTCATACATCTTCCAAGAGCAGCAATGCCTGGCAAGGCTGGGGTGAGCAAGTGCTGCTCTGGGGTGGTGGGAAGTGAGGGCAAGGGATGGCTCCAGAACTGTGGCTGTGCTGCTCTGCAGACTGTGAGCAAGTTCTGCAGAAACTTCTGTGTCTATCTTTGCCCTGCTCACTGTTGGTTTTTAGCTCTGGGGCTCCAACAGCCACTGCAGCACCAAAGATGTGCTTGGTGTGATTCCAAGGAGCAAAGGAGGAGCCTCAGGAGCACTGGGCACATCAGGCTCTACCTTTGCCTTGTGCAAATTCACAACAGCAAAAAGAAGTTGGTGATTTCCTCTGTCCTCTTTTGCTGCTTTTTGCAGGTCCTTTTCAGGCTCTCTTAAAGCAGTGCTGCCCAGTGGTTGGCTTTTAGCTCTGGGGCTCCAACAGCCACTGTAGCACCACAGATGTGCTTGGTGCGATTCCAAGGAGCAAAGGAGGAGCACTGGGCACATCAGGCTCTGCCTTTGCCTTGTGCAAATTCACAACAGCAAAAAGAAGTTGGTGATTTCCTCTGTCCTCACTTGCTGCTCACTTGCAGTGTGCTCATGCAGCCCAGACAGCAACTGTGTGCTGGGCTGCAGCAAGAGCAGTGTGGGCAGCAGAGCAAGGGANGCAGGTCCTTTCCAGGCTGTGTTAAAGCAGTGCTGCCCAGTGGCTCCCTGGGGCTGTGGAGCTATTTGATTACTGAGAGCGCCGGAGAGGGAGTTGTAGATGAAAAGCTTTCTCATAGCTTAGCTCCAACCCAACCCCACTTAACTAGGTGATGAACGTGGTCCAAGTGATGGCTAAAACCACATTCAGAGTCATTTCTATAATCCAGGCACAAAAGTAGGTGCCAGTTTCAAGCAGTGCAAGCCCAGTGCCAGCAGTTTCACACCCAGCACACAAACGCTCATCAGGTTCTCCGTCACTGCTTCAGAGCCTTGTGCTGATTGTGCCACTTCAGTTGTGGATTTGCAGATCCCCTTTTAATCAGCTTCACTAAAGCCTAAGCCAAGCCTTTGGTGGAGCAGGGAGGCAGGTGCTGGGCCTTAGGTTTCCTTTCTCCCCTCTTCTTTTGGATTTTACAGATTGGTTTTCTCCCCTCCCGCTCGGTTCAGTGCTTGCTGTCAGAGATGATCTCAGGAGGTTCCCGTGGTGAAATTGCTAAAGTGAGGAGATGTGAAAACCCAGCAAGAGGCTTCTTGTCTCCTTGCTCCCACTTTAGCTGAAGGCTGAACCTCTATGCTGCTTCTTTTGGTTGTGTCTTTTGTGTTAGGAAAATGTCTCCTGAGGTACCTTACTGCACAGGGACACAGGAGAGGGATTGGGAGTGGAGAGGGGAAAAAAATAGCCTTAATGAAAGAAAGCTGAAGAATATCTTTACATAAGGAAGTGATCATTTTTTATTAATCAGAGGGAAATGTATATGTAATTATGCTAGATGAACTCTGTGGGGAGGTTTTTTTTCTTTCCCCCCTCTCTTTATGATGTCTTAAGGGATTTATAAATATTACAGAGGTTTTATAGCATCATAATATTTCAGATGTGCAGTAAAGCTACTTTCAAAGGATTAGTGCAGACAAAGCAGCACAGTAAAAAATAATTACAAGTCAGGCAGTGCTACCAGGCTCTGACACACAGGGCTGATGAGAGTGAGAGAGGCAGGGTTCAGGGAGATAATTTTTCTAACAAGAGCAGACCACACAAGTGCTGTGGAATGGAGTTCTGAGAACTGTCTGCAGGTCTCCCTTCATTCCAGGGAATTGCAGTGAAGCTGGGGCTGTGATGTCTCTCTGCTGATGGAGAGGAGGAGAGGGAGAGGCAGGAGGGAGGGGGAAGCCTTCTTCTCATTCCCAAACCATTCCTGTGTTTACTCAGTTGGAGTGACACCTCGTAGCGAATTCTCTGTGCTGGAGGGAGCAGCGTGCCCAAAAATAGCTGCTCAGATGTGCTCTGCAGCCTGCCTGCCTGCCTGGAATGTGCCACCTGCACCAAGCAGGCACTGCCCTCAGGCCAGCGCTGCTGGCTCCACCAGCTGAGAATGCGGCCAGTGTGTGACTGCTGAAGTGGTGGTGCACAGATCTGCACATGTGTGTGGGGCTGGGGCTGCAGGGAGGCACTGCTCAGCTGCTTGCATGGAGGAGCAGGACTTGTCTGTGCTGCAGGCTGGGGAAAGCAGCTGCTGAACCTGGGGTCACAGAGCTTGAGCAGTCTGCGGTTTGCAGAGGGCATCTGCTGCTTGGAGATAAGGGTTGGCAGAGGAGGCACTCCCCGGGTCTGTCTGTGCAAGAGCAAAGAGGAGGCTGTGGTGGGAAGGGATTTCATGTGGGGCAAAGAAGAATGCTGTGGTGCAGGGCAGCGTGGAGCAGGGAGGATGCAGCCCAACGGAATTCTGTGTCTAGCAGGGATCAAAGGTGTGTGTGTGGGAGGCTGCCCAGGAAAGGGAGTGAGGCTGAGCAGGGAGGGATCTGTTTGTGAGTGCAGGGCAGGTAAGAAAGAGATCTTCTGTTTCTGGGCCCTGATACCCTGGGGGCTGTTACCTGTGTGCTGTTTGAAATGCAAATTGTGCCCTGCCAGCAGTTTATGTTGGGTGCTCCTCTAGACTGATCCCCCAAAGGCATGCACTTGGGTTGGCCTTCTGCTGCTCACCTGCCTTAAAGCAGACTGCAAAAGGGAGGCTTGGCCCCAGCAGGGATCTTGGGAGCAGATGCAGCAGGAATTACCTCAGCAGAACAAAGCTGAAATCAACAACAACCCTGCCCTGTGCTGCCTGGGATGGGGCTGAGATGTCACTTCTGATTCAACAACTGGATTCAGAGAGTCACAGAATCACAGAATGGGTTGGGTTGGAAGGGACCTTAAAGCTCATCCAGTGCCAACCCCTTGCCATGGGCAGGGACATCTCCCACCAGCACAGCTTGCTCAAGGTCTCATCCAACCTGGTCCTGAACACCTCCAGGGAGGTTGTGGAGCACAGAAGCATCTTTGATCACATTCTGTGCTTCTGTGCTCCACAACCTCCCTGGGCAACCTGTGCCAGTGTCTCACCACCCTCACTCTCAACAATTTCTTCCTCATCTCCCCTCTCCCAGCTCAGAGCCATTCTCCCTCCTCCTGTCACTCCCAGACCTTGCCCTTTGTCCCTCCCCAGCTCTGCTGGAGCCCCTTCAGGTACTGGAAAGCTGCTCTAAGGTCTCCCTGGAGCCTTCTCTTCTCCAGGCTGCACAGCCACAACTCTCTCATCCTATCCTCACAGGGAAGGTTCTCAAACCATCTTTGTGGCCTCCTCTGGACCCTCTCCAACAGCTCCATGTCTTTCTTGTGCTGGGGGGCAAGAGGACTTGGTGCAGTGCTGCAGGTGGGGGTCTCACAAGGGCAAACTAGAGGGGGAGAATCACCTCCTGCATATATTGCTGTCAGCCAAAGCTATAGCTCAAGCAGAAACACTTTCCCCACCCCCAGCAACCTATTGTGCCTTTCTTGTTTTCAGCAGAGAAGCCAGCAATGGGGAAGCAGCTCTCCAGGGAGGGAGTCCTTCAGAGAAAATTAATGGTGTACAGTCTTAAGAGCCCAATTGTGTTGTCTTGTACCCATATGTGTTTATTCAGCCCAGGGCAAACTAGACATAAGGATCCCAGCAGCTTTAAATTGCTCTGCCTCGTGTGCTGCACTGCCTTCCTCTGCAGCTCCACCCGTGACTACAGCAAAGACAGAGCCATCCATCATCCCTGCCAGGCTCTGGCCCCTGCTGTGAGCTGCAGGATGATGGTAGCTCTGAGTTGCCATTACTTTTTCATCCATCACACTTTCTCCTGCTTTTTCATCCACTCTGGGGTCTCAGTGCTGACTTTTTCTCTCCATTTTATTTTGTTACCGTTGAATCAGGCTGGGGCTCTGCAGCCTGGAGAAGAGAAGGCTCCAGGGAGATCTTAGAGCAGCCTATCAGTAACTCAAGGGGCTCCAGGAGGGCTGGGGAGGGACTTTGGACAAGGGCTTGGAGTGCCAGGATGAGGGAGAATGGCTTTGAGCAGAGAAGGCTCCAGGGAGAGTTCAGAGCAGCCTGCCAGTGCCTGAAGGGGCTACAGGAGAGCTGGGGAGGGACAAGGGACAAGGGGTGGGAGTGCCAGGATGAGGGAGAATGGATTTGAGCAGAGCAGGCTCCAGGGAGACCTCAGAGCAGCCTGCCAGTGCCTGAAGGGGCTCCAAGAGAGTTGAAGAGGGACTTTGGACAAGGGGTGGGAGTGCCAGGATGAGAGAGAATGGTTTTGAGCAGAGAAGGCTCCAGGGAGAGTTCAGAGCAGCCTGGAGGGAGAATGGATTCGAGCTGGGAGAGGGGAGAGTGAGAGTGGAGATGAGGAAGAGATTCTTGAGAGTGAGTGTAGAGAGACACTGGCACAGGTTGCATTGAGGGTGGTGAGACACTGGCACAGGTTGCCCAGGGAGGTTGTGGAGCACAGAAGCACAGAATGTGATCTTCGATCACATTCTGTGCTTCTGTGCTCCACAACCTCCCTGGAGGTGTTCAGGACCAGGCTGGATGAGACCTTGAGCAAGCTGTGCTGGTGGGAGGGGTCTTTACCCATGGCAAGGTGGTTGGCACTGGTTGAGCTTTAAGGCCCTTTCCAACCCAACCCATTCTGTGAATCTATGAATCTTTGCTTATTTAGAGAGCTGTAGGTGTGCTTTAAGGTATGGTGGAGCAAAGGGTGAGCAAACCTCCTCAAAGCAAGCAAAGACTCTGGGTGCTGGCAGAGCTCTCCCCATTTTGCCTGGGAAAAAAAAAAAAAAAACAAACCCAAAGTAGAAGTTGATTACTTCCTAACTGCTGAAGGGCAGAAGCATGCACTGAGCAGTCAGTGTGGAGCAGCAACAGGTATGGAGCTGAATCTTGGTTTATCTGGCAACATCTTGTTTGATTTCCCATACCACAGCTCCTTGTCTGGAGCAACCAAGCTGGGGAAGGGTCTGGAGAACAGGGCTGGGGAGGAGCAGCTGAGGAGCAGAGGGTGTTTAGCCTGGGGGAAAAGGAGGCTGAGGGAAGACCTCATTGCTCTCTGCAGCTCCCTGAAAGGAGGTTGCAGGAAGGTTGGGGTTGATCTCTTTTATCTCTGTTATCAGGTGATAGAAGGAGAGGAATTGGCCCCAAGTTGCACCAGGGAAAGTTTAGTTTGGAGGAAAAATTCCTTTGCTGCAAGAGTGGTCAGGGATTGGCACAGGCTGCCCAGGGAGGTGGTGGAGTCCCCAGCCCTGGAGGTGTTCTAGAAATGTGTGCCCATGGCACTTGGGGACAGGGTTCAGTGGCCCTGGTGGTGCTGGGTTGATGCTTAGACTGGATGACCTTAGAGGCCTTTACCAGCCAGAACAGTTCTGTGTCACTGCAGCACCTGGGCTCCTTCACCAGACTTTTCTGGGTGCCTGCAAAATTCATTGAGGGGCTGAGGTGATGAAGTCCTGTGGTAAATCAGCCTCACTTCCTTTCTGTCTCTGGTGTCATGAAGCTGCTCCAGCACCACCCTTCCAGGAATCTGTCAGAGTAAACAAGTCATAGAACCACAGAATCATAGAATCATAGAACCACAGAACCACAGAATCACAGAGTCACAGAATCACAGAATCACAGAGTCACAGAATCATAGAATCACAGAATAACAGAATCACAGAATTACAGAATCACAGAGTCACAGAATCATAGAATCACAGAATAACAGAATCACAGAACCAAGCAGGTTGGAAGAGAGCTCCAAGCTCACCCAGCCCAACCTATCCCCCAGCCCCAGCCAATCAACCAGACCATGGCACTCAGTGCCCCATCCAGGCTTTGCTTGAGCACCTCCAGCCATGGGCACTGCACCACCTCCCTGGGCAGCCCATTCCAATGCCAATCACTCTCTCTGCCAACAGCTTCCTCCTAACACCCAGCCTGAGCCTGCCCTGGCACAGCTTGAGGCTCTGTCCCCTCCTTCTGTCCCTGGGTGCCTGGCAGCAGAGCCCAACCCCAGCTGGCCACAACCTCCCTTCAGGTAGCTGCAGAGAGCAATGAGGTCTGCCCTGAGCCTCCTCTTGTGCAGGCTGCACACCCCCAGCTCCCTCAGCCTCTCCTCACAGGGCTGTGCTCCAGGCCCCTCCCCAGCCTTGCTGCCCTTCTCTGAAAGGGAAGGTTGGAAGGGACCTCATTGATCACCCAGTTCCAACCCTCCACCATAGGCAGGGACATCTCAGAGGGGGAAACTCCACTCAGAGCAAATGCCTGCTTCAACAGAGCTTTCTAGGGAGCAGACTTTTGGTCTGGCTTCATTTTTTTTTTTTTTTAAATTTAAAAACTTCTAAACCAAACCAAAAGCAAATTAAAAAAGCCAAAGCCCCCTGGAAGTGGAGGCTCACTGGGGGAGTGCTAACATGGGTAAGACAAATGAGTGACATGCGACGAGCCTGTGGTTTCCCTTGTCAAGTGAAGTGTTGTTTTCTGCACAATGGGATGATTAACACACTCAGGTAGGAATATTAATAGGTTTGTTGGGTTGTTGCAACAGTCTTCCCACTGCTGTGCTGCTGAGGCCTTGGAATCTGAGCCCAGGGGACCCTCAGCCTTTCGGAGTCTCCTCCGGCAGGTTGTGTGCTCTGCAGAGGCAGAGCTGCTGTCCTTGCAGAGAGCAGCTCACTGATGGGGCAGTCAAGGCAGGCAGAAGTGGTGCCAGCCACCCACTGGCTCCTCTAAATGCCTGACAGGTCAGCAGCAATAAGTTTGCTCAGTTCTGGGCCACTTTTCAGGAGGATACTGCACAGCTGGAATCCTGATCACAGGCTCACAGGATGNCTTGTCACTACAAACATTCTGGACTGTTTGCCCCATCCCAGCAGAGAGCTGTCTCTGTTCTAGAGCTGCCTTTTGAAGTGACTTACCCAGCAGGACAGCCACAGCGTCCTGTGTCCTGTTGCTCCTCCACTGGTTTATCTCTCAGCCTTCCTCCTTGTAGTAGCTGAGAGTACCCTCTCCAGAGCCTGGGGGACCTGGGGTTGCTCAGGCTGGAGATGAGGAGGTTGAGCAGAGACCTTCTGGCTCTCTGCAGCTCCCTGAAAGGAGGTTGGAGCCAGCTGGGGGTTGGTCTCTTCTCCCTATCAGGTGACAGAAGCAGAACAAGTGGCCTGAAGCTGTGCCAGGGGAGGGGTAGGTTGAAGATAAGGAAAAATTTCTTTGCTGCAAGAGTGGTCAGGGGTTGGCACAGGCTGCCTGGGGAGGTGGTGGAGTCCCCATCCCTGGAGGTGTTTCTGTGTGGCCATGGCACTCAGGGCCATGGTTCAGTGTCCATGGTGGTGTTGGGTTAATGGTTGGGCTGGATGAGCTGAGAGGCCTGTTCCAGGCAAAAAAAAATGCCTGTGATTCTGTGACTGCAAAATCAAGGTCCAAGTTCTGTCTGTGGTTGTGAATTCCCTGCCCTGGCAGAGCAGCTAAATTCTGTTCCCAGCACTACACACACACAACACCAAGAGGCTGATGATCTGAGCTGCTCTATAGCTTCAATGTCAAAAGATTCAGCTTGAAACTGGTGATGGAAAAACCATTCCCATCCAACAGCTGTTCAGTGGCCCCTGTGAAATGCAGTGGTGGTCTCAGCCCCATTCCACAAGTGAGCAGATCAGAAATAGAATCCACCCCCAGAGCTCCTGCAGAAAATGTAAAGATAGATTGAGTGACATGGGCAAAGGTCTCCTTCAGCATCCCTGGAGATGGCTACCCAGAGAGTGACATCAAAGACACTATACAGCCATGGAATGGTTGCAGTTGGAAGGGACACTTAAAGCTCATCCAGTCCAACCCCTGCAGCCAGCAGGCACAGCCCCAACCACAGCAGGCTGCTCACAGCCACAACCAACCTGACCTGCAGTGGTGCCAGCCATGGGGCAGCTCCCACCTCTCTGGGCAGCCTGGCACAGGCTCTCCCCACCCTCAGGCTCAAACATTTCTCCCTTCTCTCCACTCTCAGTCCAAACCATCCCCCCCTTGGCCTGGCACAACAACCCCTGAGAAAACCTCTGTCCCCAGCTTTCTGATCTCCCTTTCAGCCCTGCAAGGCCACCAGAAGGTCTCCCTGGAGCCTTCTCCTCTGCAGGCTGAACACCCCCAACTCTGCCAGCCTGGCTCCCAGCAGAGCCCTTCCAGCCCTGCCAGCACTGCTGTGGCCTCCTCTGGCCCTCTCCAGCAGGTCCCTGTCTGTGCTGAGGGCTCCAGAGCTGCCCCAGCACTGCAGGGAGGTCTCAGCAGAGCAGAGCAGAGGGGTAGAATCCCCTCCCTGCCCCTGCTGCCCACACTGCTGGGGGTCAGCCCAGGACAGGCTGGGGCTGGGCTGGCAGTGCTCAGTGCCAGCTCCTGCACAGCTTTGCACCCCCAGCACTCCCAAGTCCACAGGGCTGCTCTCCTGCCTTTCAATCCCCAGCCTGGATGGAAACTGAGGGTTGCCCTGACCCAGGTGCAGGACCTTGCACTTGGTCCTGTGGAACCTCCTGAGATTTACAGAGGCCCAGATATGATATTGGGATGAATTTCTCCTGATGCAGTGATTGTACTCTGGGTAATTGCTCTTCAGCCTTGTTTGCCTTCAATGAGACTTCACTAATGTGAGAACTATTTGGAGGACTTTTGTGCTGCTGGTCTGCTTCTTACAGATACTGAGCTGCAGCTTTGGAGTTTATAGTATCATAGAATGGGAANACAACCCCTGAGAAAACCTCTGTCCCCAGCTTTCTGATCTCCCTTTCAGCCCTGCAAGGCCACCAGAAGGTCTCCCTGGAGCCTTCTCCTCTGCAGGCTGAACACCCCCAACTCTGCCAGCCTGGCTCCCAGCAGAGCCCTTCCAGCCCTGCCAGCACTGCTGTGGCCTCCTCTGGCCCTCTCCAGCAGGTCCCTGTCTGTGCTGAGGGCTCCAGAGCTGCCCCAGCACTGCAGGGAGGTCTCAGCAGAGCAGAGCAGAGGGGTAGAATCCCCTCCCTGCCCCTGCTGCCCACACTGCTGGGGGTCAGCCCAGGACAGGCTGGGGCTGGGCTGGCAGTGCTCAGTGCCAGCTCCTGCACAGCTTTGCACCCCCAGCACTCCCAAGTCCACAGGGCTGCTCTCCTGCCTTTCAATCCCCAGCCTGGATGGAAACTGAGGGTTGCCCTGACCCAGGTGCAGGACCTTGCACTTGGTCCTGTGGAACCTCCTGAGATTTACAGAGGCCCAGATATGATATTGGGATGAATTTCTCCTGATGCAGTGATTGTACTCTGGGTAATTGCTCTTCAGCCTTGTTTGCCTTCAATGAGACTTCACTAATGTGAGAACTATTTGGAGGACTTTTGTGCTGCTGGTCTGNATGTCATTGCCTGTCCTTACCTGCTCCTTTCTTAGAGCTGTGATCCTTGCTTAAAGCCTCCCAGCACAGAGAAGTCATTAAACTGAGGAATAAGGCAAATATTGCCAGTGTTTGGCATTTAAAAGTTAATAAAACCTGGAGCTGGAGCCCACTGCCTCTTTGCTGGTGCTAGGGAGATGCAGGTTGTGTTTGCTAGTGTGGGGAATATCCATCCTGATGAGCATGGATCCTGTGAGCATGAGAGTGGCTTTGAGGATGATGAAGGTGCTGGCACAACTGTCTGATAACTAAAGGCTGAGGCACTTGGGGCTGTTTAGCCTGGAGAAGGCAGAGAGTGGACCCTATGAGTGTTTACAACTGTCTGCAGGGTGGGTGCCAGCAAGGGTCCAGGCTCTTTTCAGTGGTGCCCAGTGACAGGACAAAGGGCCACAGATACAAACTGGAACCTGGGAGGTTCCATCTCAACATGAGGAGAAACTTCTTTGCTGTGAGGGTGACAGAGCCCTGGAGCAGGCTGCCCAGAGAGGTTGTGGAATCATAGAATCATAGAATCAGAATCATAGAATGGGAAGGTTGGAAGGGACCTCAAAGATCAGCCAGTTCCAACCCCCTGCCATAGGCAGGGACACCTCCCACTAGCACAGGTCACTCAAGGCCTCATCCAACCTGGCCTTGAACACCTCCAGGGAGGGAGCAAGCAACCACCTCAAGCTGAGGCTGGGGAGGTTTAGATTGGAGATTAGGAAAAAGTTTTTCCTGGAGAGAGTGGTCAGGGCCTGGAATGAGCTACCCAGGGAGGTGGTGGAGTCCCCAAGCCTGGCTGTGTTTCAGGGTGGTTTGGATGTGGTGCTTGGGGCTGTGGTTTAAGGTGAATCTTGCAAAGCAGGGCTCTAGGTTGGGCTTGGTGACCCTGAGGGGCTTTGCCAGCCTGGGTGATGCTGTGATGCTGTGATTCTGTGACACCATTGTATAGACTCAGAGGATTTGATCCTCACAACAAATACTTTTTATTTTTTCCCCTTTGAATTCCCATCCCTGCTTCCAAATTTCAGTGCTTTGCATTAGCTGATTGGAGGCTGACAGGTCTGGAGGGTGGGTGAGGGTGGGTGAGTCCCTACCACAGCCCTGATTTTCAGCTTGGCATCTGAAAGAGGGTGGCTGAATCTGCCTGGCAAATTAAACTGATCAGACAACCTATACTTCAAACAGAGCCAAGTGGGAATATTTCCTTGAGCTGTTCTGCTCCTTGGGACATCTGAAATCAGTATTGAATTTGAACTTTCACAAGCTGATTTATTTTGATGAAAGGAGACAGCAGAAGTTGCCTTCTGTTTCGTGCAGAAGAGCCCAAACTAAGTCAGACTAATTTCCTGTGACATGAGAACCAGGTGGGACTATGATGCTGAAGTTTAAAAGTCAAAATGATAAAGGGAAAAAAAAAAAACCCAAATCTGGTCTGGAAAGGAACTGACAAGGCAACAAAGCTCATTGCCCTGCCCTGAGAAAGGGGAATGCTGTGGGTACAACACCTCTGTAACCCCTGGGGATTGCAGGCTTTGGGCTTTACTGCAGAACAGGAGCTGCACTGTCCTAGCCAAGCTGCTTAGGTCCCCTTACCCATGGGGATATAAAGAAGTCTGCTTCTGACTGAATGGTAGTAGATAGTAGAAAGTATTAAGAGTAGACTCTTTGACACTGAACTGTTGGAGTGGGTCCAGAAGAGACCATGAAAAATATCCAAGGGCTGGAGCATCTCTGCTATGAAAGCAGGTGGAGAGAGTTGGGGATGTGCAGTCTGGAGAAGAGAAGGCTCCAGGGGGACCTCAGAGCAGCCTTCAAGTACATGAAGGAGCTCCAGGAGAGCTGGGGAGGGACTTTGGGCAAGGGCTGGAAGTGCCACGATGAGGGAGAATGGCTCTGAGCTGGGAGAGGGGAGAGTGAGAGTGGAGATGAGGATAGGCTGAGAGAATTGGGGCTCTGCAGCCTGGAGAGGAGAAGGCTTCCAGGAGAGCTTGGAGTGGCCTTGCAGGATCTGAAGGGGGCTACAGGAGGGCTGGGGAGGGACTATTGACAAGGGCTTGGCATGAGAGGGGGAGGAGGAATGGGTTTGAAGTGGCAGAGGGGAGATTGAAAGTGGATGTTAGGAGGAAGTTGTTTGCAGTGAGGGTGGTGAGACACTGGCACAGGGTGAGGGTGATGAGACACTGGCACAGGGTGAGGGTGTTGAGACACTGGCACAGGTTGAGGGTGGTGAGACACTGGCACAGGTTGCTCAGGGAGGTTGTGGAGCACAGAATCACCCAACGTGATCTTTGATCACG